>SMLS01037277.1:0-12353 GCA_004785975.1 Popillia japonica | reverse complement strand
AAAAAAAAAACGTAAAAGTCTCATTTTCTTATTTTACTTGTAGCACTTTTGTTTAGCCTCACAGAGCAAATCCAATGACACATTCTATATGCCAGTTTTACTCTTCTATCTAATGGTGCACTTGAAAGTTTTATACGACGTTTCGATTTCTTAGAACCATCATCAACTTTGTTATTTCTTATGGACGCCATATTGGATTTTGACACAGCTAGGAAGAGTTTCTTTTTATGAATTCAATCATGTGCTACATGTTAAAAACAAAATTTGATATTGTGTGTTAATTGACGAAGAATGCGATTTGAGATTAAATAAGGTAGCCATGAAGTTTTGAACTGTCAATTATCGTTGTATTAGTACCTGACGGAAAAATGACATTTCAAGCTGCGATGTTGGCCGAGATTAGGATGGAAAGTAACGAGATATTTTACGAAATGGTAATGTTGGTTACGTTTTCGTTCATCGAAATTTTTTAACAATAAATTAGAATAGTAATAACAATAATATAAAGAAAGCAATAAACTAGTAATTACACTAAATGTTCAAATATGTCGCCATTTTCAATAATGCACAATCGTGCACGTTTTCGGGCTGTTTGAACTGCTCTTTGGATGCTTCTACTAGGAGTTACATTGAAGGCATTTTCGAGGCTATATCGAAGTTCTTCTGTTATGTGGAAGATCACCTTTATATACACTTTAGTTTTAACAGCTCCCAATGAAAAGCAATCTAACGGACTTAATTCAGGAGATCTCGCTGGCCGTTCAACAACTCCATCATTTCCAATCCACCACAAATGTTGTAACTGGTTTAATGGTATGGTGTCTCAGAAGTTGGCTACAGGGGTTCACAGAAAATTTAAATATCTTTCATGCAACGATAATTGACAGTTCAAAATCCAATATGGCGCCCATAAGAAATAACAAAGTTGATGATGGTTGTAAGAAAACGAAACGTCGTATAAAACTTTCAAGTGCGCCATTACATAGAAGAGTAAAAGTGGCCTTAAGAATGTGTCTTTAGTTTTGCTCTGCATAGCTAAACAAAAGTGCTACAAGTAAAATAAGAAAATGATATTTATCTTGAACTTCATTTGTCGTCAGTGTACTTTCTTTTCAGAATCGTAATAACCAGAAAATGTAGCAACTTTGCCAAATTTACAGTTAAGCGAGATCGCAATGATGAGGCTCGAAAATGGATCAGCCTGAGAAGAGTAGATGCTAGTGCTGTTATTTAGCGCACCATCTGTCAATGGTCAATCTACTATAAGATTTGTTATCTCGGTATATCCACTTAACCCTACAAAGTTTAGTGTCTTATGTAGTCATTTTTGCCCATTTTTGTAATTTGTTGATATCAATAATTATTGTTTGGCACAAGCAAATATGTGTGGAATTGAAGAAATTAGTTGAATGAAATAAATTTCTTGTCTGTTGTTACTATCCGACCTCGTTGCAGTTTGTCCAGCTTGCTGGTTACATTGTGTATTAACTATTACTGACCTCCATTACAGCGATATATTCTTTGGTTCTATTAATGAAATGTAGTTTTATTTACTTATTCATTCTTTTTTCTTTTTTTATTGTTAGTTGTATGTATACATGTACATATATTTTTTGTGCTATTACTGGTGTTAAACTGTTGGACAATAAACCATTATTATTATTAACTATTATTGTAAGTGTTTCTTTATTAGTAGCGTAGAGCTGTGTGTTAAATTTACAGTTGAAGACTTGACAGGCAAATATAACATGTACTTTCTACAAGTATAACGGCCACATTTGTTATTTAGATATTTAAATTTCTATAGCTGTACCATCAATAAATTGAGATGTAATAAATTGCACCCAACCCTATATAATAAAACGCATTTCACTATTCAATTGCGGCCAAATTTATATTGAATGGAAAACGACGATTACTTGTTTCATAACTTTATTAGCAACAGGCGCTTTCACAACATTAGCGTGCAAATAATGCACGCACACTATAACGACACTAAACGGCAGTCAGTGCTAATCTTATGTTGACGCAATATTATTTCTTTAATCGATATTGATTTTAATCATATACTTATGTATGGTACATCTCAACAGTATAGATTACAGTTACACCTTCATTAGCGTTAGCTAAATTTAGGGGTATTTATTACGTTGCATTTGTCTATGTTAGATTCTCCAATAATTTATAGTCGAACTTAAGTGTAAATTCAACCATATATTCCTGGATAATCTAAGGACATTTGTGAGTTGGACGTCTCGGCAGGTGATGCAAACTACTAGAAATTTAATACGTCCATTTCCTGTGGTCGCAAATCCCGGTCATTCCCTTGGGAAGTTCGGAAACAGATGACCGCTGGCCGGTACTTACCTTAACTACCGGCTATACTCTGGTTGAAGGGTATATCTTGTATGAGGTGAACCGCAATAACTTTAAAACTTAATTATAACGTTGTCTGGTTTCAGGAACGCTTTCGTAATTCATCAGTGTGTGTACATTTAATCTTGATGCCTGTAATATGAAAATATTTACTCTTACCGAGAGATTCGACTTCATTTTTGTCATACGAATTACTGAATTGGAATTATTAACTTGGTTTCCTAGCAATTTGCACAGTGGAAAGTATTTTCTATAGCTAAACTGATGCTGCAATGTTTCAATATTACTTTGAAATTTTAAGACATAATTTAAGTATAGTATAATTTCAGTACGTATCATATTTTTTGAAACTTCTTCTGGGGTTTGGTGCATTACCTAGGATAATTTTACACCTTTTTCAACTTTTTTAAGAATAGGATATTCCTTAAAGCAATGTTGTTTTTCATCTGCCACTGTACAAACGTTTCATTGCTCGTATTTCTAACCTATCTCATTATTGTATGCTATTTTATTAGTACAAAATAAATCTAAACAGGGACACTTACAGGCTAATTTGTATTTGAACTAACTGTGTCAGGTTTAGCGTATTTTACTTTGTTAAGTTTAATTTTTTTTTGACATACATCTTAACGTCCAGTATCTATTCCAAGTTGTGTGAACATTGAAATAGAAGCCAATTTTACCTCCACAATATCACTTGTATGACAGTTCTAGTATGTTGATATTTATTAATAATTGTTGCGTTTAGCATGCACCTTATGCACAGAGCTGGAATGACGGCAATGATAGCGATAATTCCTGTATGTCCATCCATTAATGACATCTGAGTCAACTTGCCTCCGCAGTCTTTAATTAATAAAGAAATCTAGTTCGTCTTGAAACATAAGCAAATTGTCACAATCACTTAGTTATGTTTTTGTTTTATGCCAACCACCTTGGCAGAGACGTCATAAGCCAAGGAAAAATGCCTCCTCTGAGAACATCACAGCTGCTTCAGTTTACTGAAGTACATAGACTTGATGGGAAGCTATAAGTGCAGGAAAACCCTAGCTTCTTTCTTAAATTAAATCTAGTCTATGCAATGTTTGCTAACGGCCTATCAACTTAGTGGGCTAGGCATTTGTCATGGAACTCTCACTTACTTTCAGCCACAAAAACACCAATACTTTCTTTACCAGAATTCCTTAAACACAGATTGGAAACTGAATCCCTGAGTATAAGAGTGAATGGCTACTTTTATAAAAAAAAGAAGACATTGTAAAGAGTACCCCATGATGATGATGATTGATATTAGTAGTGTCCATAAATTTCTCAACAAAGAAGGATCCTAGTAAGCTAGTTAAAAGAAGCCAACTTGAGCAGATTAATTTCAGTTGATGGCGACGAAAGATTGTGGTGTTATGTATTTTTTGGGGCAAAGAAACAACTCAATACTAGTCAAAAAACATGTTGTTTACTCTCGTATTGGCAGGGTTGAATTTTCTGTAGTAGCGTAACATCTCATCGAGACCTGACACCATATAAATATAGATAGTGTTAAATTAGTAAAAGCTGCTGTTTGCCGCCACAACCAAATATGCATGAAAGATTTATATAAGTAAGCAAATACGGGATTCTAAGAAATCAAAAACTTCTCTTTAAGTCTTCAAACTTCGGTGTTCCTTAACCGACATACCTACATACCATACGTTATGAGATGAGATTTGAGGACCGTGGCACTGTTGCATTTAGTCATTACGACCAACATATGTAGATCTATTGCAACGGTGCCCTTGTGGGTGTTAGATGCTGGCATTTAATAAAGCCTAAACTTATTTAAGATTTTCATATTGGATTTCAGTAAGCGTTAGAAATGGTCTACTGAAGTGTTGATGTCCATTACGACTGACCGCAACAAATTCACACAAAATGTGTTCTGTCGTCTCTGGAGCTTCTTGGCATAAACGACAGATTTGATCTTCAGTTTTCTCGAGGACGGTATTTTAGAACCGCACAATTTATCAAAAATTCTGTTAGTAGTCCAAGGTCCCCTTTGATGATAGGCAGCACCATCTTTGCTAACTTAGACAATCCTAATAAAAGTGCCTTCGTCTGCTTGTGTCCTGGTGTCTTTTGCCAGTGGGAAACCTCTCTGTTGTTCTTCCATTTGTTAATTGCATTTTTGAGGTGGCTCTTTTGCAGACCTGGTCATTTGACATATGTTAGCAATTAGGTTGTAAATAATTTGGAAGGGAATATGTCCTCAATTGTATTTGATTGATAATGATAATCGGCATCGTGTGTACCGAATTAATTAGTTATTGTGGCATTTGGTGTTACCGAAGTTTATCTGTGCGTTACAACAGCTCTTGCAATCGCATTGATAAATTACTAAAAAGCTTTGGAATTTGAAATTACCAAATCGTCAGACCTCATCAATTCAAGTCTTCTAGCAGATCTGGTTATCAGATCTAACTAGCAGATGTACATATAAGTCTGTTTTAACATCAGAAAATATTACATAACATAACGCAAAACAACTTCCATAAATCCCACAGAAAACAAATATACTGTTCTTCATATACAAATCGCCTTAGTAAAATAACTTTTGAAACTTTGAGAATAGCGAATTGCCTCGTATAAACGTACAACACTATGTGAGCGTGTAATCTTCAGCATAATAGATAGAATCCTTCAAGATTGATACTTATCCCCTGTTAATACGACACCGCTAACCAAAGCGGATAATTTTTCTTTTCGTTGTATTTAACACATTTTTTCACACCTTGCTTGGAGAATGCTCGAAAATTAAACGTTTCCATATTGTGCGAGGATTGCTAAATTATGCTCGGCAATATATAATTGTCACGTTATGCGTATATCGTAATTACATATACATAATTTGCCTAGAATAAATTTATAAATTTATTTGGTGTAGAAGGAGGAAAGATTACACAGAACAAATTTTCATTTTTTTATTATTTTTTATGAATTATACATATACAAACTTATTTTGTTTTATATTCCTAATAATTATTGTAAAAACAAATTTCTTCTATCACGTCTGGTATTATAAACAAATGAAATTCATATTGATATGGTATTCTGGGAAGTTTTTAGAAAGTCTTTCTTTTGACTTTTCTTTTATATTGGGATGAAGAACATTCCGAAATTAAAGTCCAACAGTAGTCAGCAAGCATCTCGCTATCGAGATAGTGGAAATATCCTGATTAAATCTTTCCCCATGCTCGTCACTAACATCGCCAAGATTCGGGGGACAGAAGTTCAGATGCGAATGCAAGAAATGTATTTTAAGACTCATATTACAGCCTAATGCATGGTAACTTCTAAGAAGTTCACTAACAGTTTCCTCGTAATCTTCAGAGTTTTATTTCCTAAGAAATTCTTTGTCACACTTTTAAATGCATCCCAAGCAGTCCGTTCTAAATCGCTCAAGAGGACGTCAAATTCTCGATCCTGTTAATGTTGTAACAGTTTAATTCTCCTATAAAAATCCCCTCTTTAAGTTTTGCCTCAGACATATTAGGAAATTTTTGTTTAAGGTATCGAAATCCTGGTCGCTCTTTGTCCAATGCTTTTTGATGAAATTCTTCATCAGACCTAATTTTATGTGTAATGGCGGTAAAAGTATTTTATGAGGCTCCACCAGCAAATTATAGACTACGTTCTTTTCTCCAGGGGTATATTGTATTCTGGTTGGCCATTTCTTAACAGTATATTGCAAATTTCTTGCTCGATTATTCCATTCATAAAGGAAACAGCACCTGATTCTCGCATTAAATCGTCAACATTATTGCAAAATGAAAGACCTTCTTCAGTTCAAAAATACTGCGACAGTTCTTTCTGGCGATCACGATATACAGAAATACGCGTACCCGGAGCTCAAAACTTCCATTCTTGCAGTCTTGATCCTGCCTGAGTTTTCGATAACTTGAGATCTCGAACTAGGTCATTTAATTCCAATTGATTTATTAAATGAGGCGTGCCCTCTTCGGATGGCAAATATTGTCGTCTGTGTCCGACAACTCTGAAATGTATTCTTCTATCTCGGCTTCAACATGTTCTTGGTTCTTGCACTGGCAAAAGCTTCCGAATGAGGAACTGGACGAGTGGCAGAAGGCAAATTAGGACGGGTAATTTTATCCTTATTGTTATTGGAAAGCCCGAAGGTCTTTGTACAGCAAAAGTAGCAGTCTGTCGAATGATCCTTTTGTTCGCGCCAAATCATAGGCCTACCAAATGGCATAGCTATGCTCTTACCTTTTACCCAGCTCCTCAAAGTAACAGCACATCATGACATTGTGAGGTGTCCACAACTTGTCTTGATTTGTAATTTTTAATTTGAAATAAAGGTTATACGTTTTTCTATTAAAGGTGTAATATTTCGTCTATGCCGTTGAACGGTGAATTCTCCACATACATAACAAAAACTGTTAGGATTGTTTACACACATACGGGACATCGCGAATTCAAAAAACGTTTAACTAATGTTACTACCATACATTAAGTCAATTTGAGTCGAATAACGTGTCTCTAGGGTCTTATATAAACTCATATGCACAGATCTATTAATTCCTTGATTTTATTGGTTCTAGAGGGTAAAAAAGGGAGTGACTTAACGACTATGAGGTACAAATGATTTTTTTTATTTTCAGAATTACAATGAAAAAGTCCATAATGTACACCTATCAGAGTGTAAGAAAAAAACCTGTTCACCAGTGTCATTGACGTTTACATAAATGTATAGCTTATATAAACTTATTTATAAATTCTATGTATTTCTATAGCTACGTAACTAGGTTCTTCAACTAAACATTTTTTTAAATTAGCTGTTTTGCAAACTATTGTTCTTTAATGCGAAATAATAGGATACGACATTATTTAATACTTCACGTTGAAAACACTGTGAAATCCTAAATAAATTACTGACCGTAGCGAACTCTCCTTAATTAATACTCGCACCATCTTAGCTCGTTCCGTTTATCATTGCAGTTTTTTTTTTTAATATGATAGCTTACTCTATGTGTGCGGGATTATACGCAGGCGAGTAAGATTAATTTATTGTCATTGATGAAATTGCCCATGCCCATTTGCATAAGAAAATTTATCTTATTTAAGCAACAAGATTTATGAATAATTGAGTAAGGAACAATTAGGTGCATAACTCTCACGGGCCCCACCTTTATTTTGGAATTTCGTTTAGCTACAGATATTGATTGAAATTCTGATCCATACTAGCATTCGGCGGATTAGAAATTAGTTTCCCGTTCGTACTACCTATATTATTATTAGTTTAATAAATTTCCTATGCATCATATTAGCGTGAACATTAAAGATTGTTGATTTTCCAGTCTCCGCCTTACGGCTTATACCGCAATATTTATACATATATTCGACGTCGCTCATCTAACTTTGCATCTTCAGGAACGTCTAGCATGTGCTACGAGTATATTATATGTGATGTACATATGTGCATACGTTATTCGAGGCATATGATAATTTACCTGCTGGCAACAAAATGCAAGTCTAAAATCACCCTATCATATCAAGCTATCATATCTGCGATATGAGAGCAAGCAAACACAATTGAGTCAATTAAGGTTAGGATCCAACAATATAAGTAAATTTGACAATTCAAATAAAATAAATGATTTGATAATACTGAGATTTTCTTTATAAAGTTGTGTTGCACACTAATTACAACGAAAAGGTGCCAATTAATCAAAATATCTAAATTGATGATTTTTAATATACATACTTTTATTAATATTTAGGAATCTAAAATGAAAATATGTATGTATCTATCCTAGCTCACACGAGGCATTATTAATAATACTGAACTAAAGCTAAAACTAAATATTAAAACCCCTGTAATTAGATATGCAACCGATTTAACAGAACGGTAATACTTAAAAATAAAATTCCCGCGGACATTTTTATTTACATATTGACAATTAGAATTTTACAGGTTTGGTTTATATTGTAAAGAATCACAACTAACCATAAGTATCTAACGAAAATGCAGACAAAAAATGAAGATGAAAACAACGAGGCAAACAGAGGCGTACTGTCAAATAACAACTTTGCCACTTTCTAATTACATATTATGCTCACCATTATTCACAATTCTCCCTAAGGATACTACTGAAGCATTTTATTTCTATAAAGAACCTGTTTTGGATGATGTATAAATGTCTGTGTACTTGATAAGTATAGTGAATGTATTATATTACAATATACAGGATGTATTTGAAATAAAAGTAAACACTATGAAAAATAGCGCGAGAAAAAATTATAAAAATTAAAATATTTGTCGCGCCACTGTCGAATATTTTCGAACGAATATATGTATGTAGCGGAAGGCAGCTGCAACGACAGGCGATATTTAATGTGTACATTATTGAACTCTTCATTCAAAGCTATTAAAAAAAACTGACACATCAGCGTTATCTCGTAGTTTTTATAACATCGGCAGCTGTTTTTGCGATCTCTTACGTTAGATTGATTGAGGTCAACATTCTCGATTCAATAGGCGGCGCATATTACAATTTATAAGGGAAATTTTAATTTTGGCATTCGCGTCGGAATTGAACAAACATTTTTTGGATTTATATTCTACATATTGTATCTTACCATTCTTAATATTTTTTACTTTTATTTCAAATACACCCTGTATACATACATGTAAACAGCTTTGCTGGTTTATTCGATTATAATGTGTCATAAACTGATCCAAATAAACTTGTCCATCAAGAAAACCAGATTTATGTGTTAAAATTTTATTATTACAGTAATACTCAGTAATTGTCAACGAATGTTACTTCCAAGCACATCTAACCAGATAGAAAACTGTTAGTTAGAGGTTGCTTAAACAATGGCAACCATAGCAATAATTCTAAGAAGATAAAGCTACAGAACAAATATTTTTCTCCAGTGATATAAATCAGAGAATTCAATATACTCAGTGACCTATGTTACGCTAAGAAGGAAGCATTTGTTTAACTTGTTTTTTGGCAATGTGATAGTTATACATTAGAACTGAAACGATAACATTTGCACACTTTTATGGTATAAAATGGATGAGTACCTACTAGTTAAAAGATTTTTTCGGAGAAATCAAAATTATCGACCGTTAATAACAATACTTCGTATAGATTACTGTAAGCAATGAGTATCTGCTATGTTGTTCAAATTATAGTCCTGCTTTACAGATTAAAATGCCATTCTATAAAATTATCTTTTATTGCGTTCGCAAGTAAAAATAATATTTCCTATAGTAGTTATATAGCACAAGTCTATAAAACAGATACTTATTCTTGCTACTCGAAAATACCACTCATCATTTTGTGAGAAAGTCTTTAATATACACACTAACTCAGCTATATAATCGTTATTGTCGACATGTAATTGCCCAATAGTAAAACAATTCAACGTGGGCGTTGACTAATAAACATTTCAAATATTCACACATGAGACTGTTATCTCTTCAATAACTTCAATAGGCCGCCTGATGTTAAATACGAATGAATGGTAATGCTGCTGTCTGGAGTTTGATAGATTAGTCACTTGTTATACTCATCTCGGTTCAGGTAACCGACAATCTACAATGACTGGTTTTCAAGATCTGTTATTCCGTTGGTACAGCATCCTTCGCATTGTACGCTACATTCTCAGTTAATTAGACGATCATTATGTAGTACGGTAAATTAAAACTTTTTAAACGTCAGAGATATGACGCGTGTTCGAATCTACACACTTAAATGGATGACAAGCGTAGTTCTTTTACGCTAAATACATACCTTCATGTACAGATAGATAATGTCAGCGGTGTTGTAGGTATATTTATAAAGTCGATTGATGAAATAGCCTAGGGCTGAACGTGTCATTTTGAAATAATAACAATCGTAAAAATTAACAATTACCAACAGATAATAATTACTAATGGGTATGTAAATACACGGTTTTATAAAGTTTACAATGGCATTTGTGTATTGCTATTATAGACGTTGAATTTCCTCAAATGCTTGTGTTCGTTCAACGTTTGTTTAGCTGTTCGGTTGCAAGTGTAAAGATACATTATCAGTGATCGTAATTTATCGATATGTACGTTTTAATAGCTAGCCTGTAGGTAATAATAGTTTAATGTTTTCATTAATAATTAGACTGTAGATGATCTTACAAACTACTCTTTTGTATTGATTCGTATTTTTCTATAACGAATGATTTAGCTTTTATTATTCGTTGCTAATTATCTTTTAGTTATCATTTAGTTATTGCTGCAGATTTACACTGGGCTCATTCTTCCACAATTCTGGCTTTTTATCCATGATTCTCCACGTTTTGACATGAAATACTATTCACTACTATAAATGCTAGATGCATGTTTATTAACTATTATGTTAAAACGAGGCGAACCATCAAACTTTGAGTCCATCTCTACAAATTATCGTCAGTAGCACTATTAAAAACTCCAGTTTTTTCAGATTTATTTTTGGAGGATCGTCCTTCTGATGAAGCGGTAGAATTTGAACAACAGTTTTCAGTTGTGTAAAATTTGAGCAGTTTGAGTTTCATTTACTTTATAGATTGTGTCGGATCCAAAAAGAAAAAATAAGAACTTCATCATTCTTGGTTTTCTTATTGGTGTGTCCCATTACCTATCTTGTAGCAGTACGCATTCAGTTTAGAAATTTACTATGATTGCAGGGCTCAATGCCAGTCTAAGCATAACATTTTTAGCCTTTTTCTAAATGGAAATCTTACTGTAAGCTTCAGCACACACTTTAGCAACTTGCAAATGTGTGACAATTCGTTCAGAATGGTTACGAAGGAAAAACTTCAACTTCTGATTTGAGAAATGGTAAAGCCAAATTGGGCAAATCATTCTCTTTTGCGACTCTAAAGCTTTCGTTGCTTTGTATAAATTGTGACTGCTCGGCCATCTTTTTGACTGACGCAAACTATAAATTCAGTAGGAACATTGCCCAGTAGCTTTCCTATTTTTTTTTTCTCAGAAGACTGAAAGTTAAATGTATTGCACAAACGGTATACTGATGTCCCCGTTTTATATTACCTAGCACACCTAACTATTTGCGCCCTTTTGCAGTAAAGAGCTTTTGTTAGGAAGATTTCAAAAGTCCGAGTCAACGAGACTCCATATATCTTTTACTTCAGACTGAAAATCTGTTTTAAAAAAGTAAGCTACTTTAAAAATCCCTTTAGTCTGTTCAATTCGATGATTTTCGAGCTTTTTTCGAAAACACGATGATTTTGCTATCTGGAATTTTCATCTCAATGGTGATCGTACGAAAAAGTATCGCAAATCCCTAAGATGGGAAGGGATTTCGTTTTTTATGGAATGTTGATGTTCATATGTTTCTGAAAATATCAGCCTCTTTGCTATTTTATTATTCATCTGTCACCTCCTCTTGTAAATTGAAAGGTTTTGAAGCCAAAAGCGAACACACTTTCTTGTCTTTAATTACAGCAATTGCTCGTTTGCATTTCATGATTGTTTAGGGCTAAGTTTGTGCAACTAATTTCGCACGGCATGTCGTATTGTTTTACCTTGCATTCCTTTATGTTTTTGGCTTCTTTTACAGGTTTGTACGAATATTTTTCTCGGACGATCTAGTCCAATGAACTTGCGAAGTGCTAATTTATTGGTCAGAAAACATTACTACTAGACCATTGTAATTTCACGGTAAATTGAAACATTACCTGCAATTTTCAGAGAAGATTGTTTTTTGAAAAAAATGTAGGTAGTAGGACCAAAGAAAAAAGTGAAAAACGAACACACTCCTTTGTAGGAGTTCAGAAACAGCAAAAGCTGTTGACAAACTGAATGTACTTACAACTTTTTTCTGATTAGTGGAATAAATTGATCTTTAATCGAATTAAAAGTGTTATAACTGACCTAGAAGTGGAAAAAAGTGTCAGCAACACAAGATTAGTCTCAAACATTTTCAAAAATAGGT
>SMLS01037247.1:0-11794 GCA_004785975.1 Popillia japonica | reverse complement strand
TGTTCTCCGACGAGATATTAAATATGTACGAACATAGATATCTAAGATGGTCCAGACAGACAATTAATTCTTAGTTGAGCGTAAGCGTTAATTCGCATACTTGTGTATTATATGTATTTATAGAAAGATACGTCATGATAAAATGCAAAATAAGAGGTTTAGAAGTGGACATTGTTGCCAAAATCCTTTGTCTGTGTGGTTTTGTCTTGTAGAATAAAGCTAAAATGTGAACGCACCCCAGAAGACGTTTCGATAAAATCGCGTCCTACTTTACCCTTAAACAATGACGTATGAGAATATAAACGTCATATAATAAAATACTTGCGTAAATAATGATCTAAAATCTGTTAAAATTAATTACAGAACGATTTATCAGCTGCAGTTTCACCACAGGTCTCAAATGAATCCTAATAAAAAAATATTATGATTTATCTTTAATAACACAACTTTTAAGAGTCCTAAAACCAGCATCTGGTGTATCTATTAATTAATTTACGCAACAAGCCAAATCAACGAAACCGTTTACTTATCAGAAGCTGATTCGTATGCACTCAGTCGAGGTGACCTTCATGTAACCCCTATCATGTTATCGTCCTTATCGAGTTAATGGATTCCAGTTTTGATTGCGATTGTGAACGAAACTTTGCGCTAGATTCTTTTATGCACTGTGCAAAATTGGTGCAATTATTGCGTCTATATTATATACTTATAACGAGAAAAGCATTTATTCGTTAAAAATAGTATTTACTACTGTGATTATTATACAGCGTTAGTAAAAAGTCCCGGAACGGTCGAATAACTTTGTTATTTGAAAATTATCATTTCTGAAATTTGGTATGGGGGTATAGTTAATATAAATGCATTTTATGCAATACAGTTTATATTTTTTTCACTTCCGGTTTAATCGGCAATACGTCCAACTTTTTTTCTTTGAACGGAACGCCCAGATTTTTTTAACACTTTTGAATGCAAAATAAAAAACTACGTTCAGGAAGTATTAAGATGTTTATTTTTATTCACAAGAAAACAGTTAAAAAGTTATAAAAGTGTCCTAATACAGAAAAAACAAGGTACCGTTGAAAAAGTTGTTGTTTAGTGTTTGTATTCTTTTTGCCGTCACATTTGACAATTTTAAAAGCGCTTTAACTTTTGCATCGCTATAAATTTACTTATTTTAGACATTGACCCATTTGAAAATGGCAGTAAAACTTACTGAATCAGAACGAATTGAGATATTAATGGTGCGTGGGTACGGTGATCGTCAACGTTCTTTTGAAGAGATTCGTATTTTGTTTAATACTGTTTATCCGGATCGTCACATTAGTAAAAGTACAGTAGGGCGAACAATTCAAAAGTTTGAAGTCTTTCGTCAGGTGAAAGATTTACCTAGAAGGGGACGTCCATTAATAGCAACAGATGAAGAAACTAGTTTGAATGTGTTACTTACAGTGGAAGAAAATCATCACGTGTCCACAACAGAATTAGGTCAAATTCATGAGATTTCTCAAAAATCTGCTCATAAGATTCTTAAATCAGCAAGAATGAAAGCCTATAAAATGTATCCCGTCCATGAGTTAACTGAAGATGATCCAGATCGTAGACTACATTTTTGCGAAACAATGACGGAATTGATCGAGCAGCAGCCTAATGTTTTAGATCACATCATTTTTTCAGATGAGGCAACTTTTTGTCTCAACGGCACTGTGAACAGACATAATTGTCGCTACTGGTCAATTGAAAATCCGCATTGGATTGAAGAAGTCCATACACAGCGTCCTCAAAAGGTGAATGTCTGGGCTGGTCTTGTTGGAAACAACATCATAGGACCGTTTTTTATAAGAGGAAATTTAACTGGCAACGTCTACTTAAATTTATTGCGAAATGAGGTTGTTCCAGTACTTGCGGCCCTCTTTCCAAATGCAAACATAGGTGATCACCCTAATGCACATTTTTGGTTTCAACAAGATGGAGCTCCTCCCCATTTTGCCCATAATGTCCGCGATTATTTGAATGAAATTTTTCCGGAACGTTGGATCGGACGTAGAGGAGCAATCGAATGGCCAGCACGTTCGCCAGATCTCTCGCCATTAGATTTTTTCTTTTGGGGTCACTTGTAATGTCAAGTGTACAAAAATCGTCCCCATAATCTTGAGCAATTGAAAGAGAGAATAGGTCAAGAAGCCAATCGCATCACTCCAGAGCAAATACAAAATTCAATAAGAAATTTTACTGACCGTTTACATTTTTGTCAAATTGTAAATGGAAAGCATTTTGAACAATTATTGTAATCGCAACCTGAATAGACAGGTATCTCGATTTTTCTGTTTTAGGACACTTTTTTAATTTTTTAACTGTTTTCTTGTGAATAAAAATAAACATCTTAATACTTCCTGAACGTAGTTTTTTATTTTGCATTCAAGTGTTAAAAAAATGTGGGCGTTCCGTTTAAAAAAAAAAAGTTGGACGTATTGCCGATTAAACCGGAAGTGAAAAAAATATAAACTGTATTGCATAAAATGCATTGATATTAACTATACCCCCATACCAAATTTCAGAAATCATAATTTTCAAATAACAAAGTTATTCGACCGTTCCGGGACTTTTTACTAACGCTGTATTTATTACAATTGATAAGAATTAAAGAAAATAACACCAAAACCAGATGTTGGGAACGTTCATGTTTAAACCATTTTCGGCATATTTAACTTTTTTACTATTATACATTCTTTGTTATTTATTAAGGGGAGTCGAAGGGAGTAAATTGTAAAATCCGCATCACATTAGGCAAATTAACCTGACAGCTAATTTGGCGGTAAATTTAAATAATGAATTACATTGAAACCAACTGGTTTTTTACACTTCCATATTTAATTTAATTTAAATACACGACACATTTATAAAAAAATAATAGCACAATAATTTTAATATGTGTTTTATTATTTGCATTATACATATTTGTAGTACATTAAATCTATTAATATAAAATTTGTATTTCCGAAATTTAAAATTGCACTGGTCCATCAAACAACAATAATGATATTATATTTTAAATACATAATTCTACAGTTCTTCAACAGAATCACTATCACTGTCCATATCTATAAAATTTTACAGGTTAGGTTTATGTTGTAGCTGAACACATGACTAGTGGATGCTCTAAATTTGTTTAATTCTTTTACCATTCCTCTCATTTAAAAAATAGGGATACTTAAAAAATATAAATATTTTACCTTTAAATTCCGCTTTAAATAGTCTTAAACTGGAGGTCCATTCTTCGTTCTTTAGCAGTGGAAAAGTGTTGTATAACATGTTCGTTAAAATCGCATATATTTGTTTTTAAAGTAAATAATTGACGTTAAATGCGTTTATGCACGAAAGTATGCATAAAGGTTGACAATAATTACCAAACAATATATATGCTCTTATTTTATTACAATAACGTATTACATTGAGATAAGAACAAATTCACTGACGAAAAAAATGCAAGATATTACTTTGCTTAATTATTTTATTTCTAAATGTACACTAAACTAAATCGAATTAAAAGAAAAGTAATATAAACTCAAACGAAAAAAAATCTAATGAAAATCTGGTAGATTCAATAAAGATCACAAACAAATCGCTATAAACACACTCGCACTTTCGACAAACTTTGCTAAAAGAAGGTTGTTAAAACAAGGTTAAAACACATGTTCACTGTTATAAATTATAAACACAGGAACTACAGGTAAATCCGAAAACTACTTTTCCAACTACGCACTTGTGCTGCCATCTAACATTTCATCGGAAATTAACTTAAATTCGATTTCAAATAGTGGGCTTATGACCCAAATTAGATTATATGGTTCGTACGTTCGGGTCGGTTCGGGCGCTGCAAGTTCTTCGGATATTTCCGCTTAGCTTTAATACAATGAGGACAGTTTGCACCGCCAGCCCAATGTTCAGGAGGTTGGAATACGAGGAACGGCCGATAAATTTTAAGTTAATTATATTTGCGACTTTTGCGAGTAAATTACCTATTTTAATAAAACACGTAATAATTAATATTTCTTTATATATTCTCAAAATTTTTGGGAGGTCATTGACCCTATTGACAAGCCGCCACTGATTCCTCTCCCAAAAAAGCTTGCGTTGTCCTCGTATATCAAACTGCAAAAATTTCAACGAACTAACTATCCTTTTAATTTCGACTACACAAAAAGGTGTTAATGAAATCTAATTTCACACCAATTCTAAAAACAAATTATAAACATGTTTTTTTTTAATTTAAAATTTAATATATGTAGTTACATACATCAAAAGCTAGCATATTGCTTCACAAGTATAGCGTTAAAAATAAAGTCACCGCAGGAAATATATAGTACGTGCCTGTACCTATACGAACGTATTTTAAGCTGCGCTTGAAAAATAGATGTATAATTTGAAATGCGCGATGTCCTAGTTGACAGTTATCATGTCCGCTATCATTCAACTCATTTTCGGTGTTTCAGAGCCAAACACTTGTCAAACGCGGACGTTTACAAATAGCTTGAACAGTCTTACATACATACGTTAAATTAAATCTCTTAACATATAAGCGGAGTGATTGCAGCAATTATTCCTCAAGATTGTATCACATGGTTTGCGTCAAATATTTGAAAAAAATTTACTAAATTACAGGAAACTGTAAAAATGGTGTCCGTACAGAATGGAAAGCAATAATTGCTGATTTTTATGAAGAATATCCTAAATTAATGTTTGACTAATGTCATGTGTGTGTGCCCTTACCTACCAAATAGGTCTAATAATTGACATTCCTCGCATTTCTCTACAGATGTAAAGGTCACGTGCTCGCCACGTTGTTCCCTAATACGTTTACGTTATTTCTGGACTCGAATGTGGAGTCGTCTTTTCGCCAAACGTGTTCGTTCGAAACGGAAATTTTGTTTATTGAGCAGATCAGCAGTTAATCTTTCCTCAAATTAACTCTGACCAATTACATTTCTGCACAATGGGTCGTTTATATTTTTCTTATCGCAATGTGCCGTTAAGAAATGAAAATCAAGGTTATTTAGGAATAACTTTTTTAAATGATTTCATTCAGTTTTAACTCGAATTGTAAATGGAAATAAATCAAGAAATGCTCTGGTGAATTTATTATTAGCAACCAGGATCATGGTCATATTTTGGGCAATGATATTTTGATTCATCTAACAAAAGCAGCAGGTTCCAAGTCTCAGTAAAAACAAATAGTTTAGTTAGAAATAATATACACATAGATGTCAGAAATTGCATTAATCAAACGAAAAACGAACGTTAAATCACAAGAAAACGTAAAATTGACGTCAATATGACGTAATCTGGTTGTTAGGCTAACTGAAATTTCGTTGTAAAAAATGTCTGCCAACCTAAAGACTTTCTGGACGAAAGTTTCCACACAGTATTTCGAGGATTCTCAGATGTGACAATTTTGCAGTCTTGTCATCAAAAAAAAAACTATATCTCGCAAAAAGAAGAAAGAATGAAGGACGAAGTAGCAAAATAATCTGTTTCTCGGAGATTTTAAACTCGACCCTTTACTTACAATTAGTTCCTTATTCATTACTTATATCACTGACAGTTGCACCTTCAAATGACGTAAACGTGACATGAACGCCCCTGACGTCTTTTGGAAATCATCATAGTTTCTTTTGACTTTATTCACCATGTACAATGTCTTCCTTTTCGTTCTTATTTATGAAAGTCATTATATACCTTGCTTACTCTGTATCACTCAGGCAAATGATTGGCTTAAAATTGCGTGAAATTGAAACAACCCCAATTTAACCGCGAAATTCAAACTGCATAGTGTACGATTTAAGAAAATATTTAGATTTTCAAACAATTAACAAATGTGAAATCTGTTTTCTCACTTATTCAACTAACCCTCTTAAAACTATGTAAAAAAAGTGAATTATAATGCAAAAGTAAAGGAATAATTCGAAGGAAAAACTATTTTCAAGTCCTGTCAACAAAACGTCCCAATGACATATGACATGTGCGATGTGCGCTTCCCAGACAATCAGGGGTACAGAGAAAGACAGCAGTATTGGTGATAGTTTACTCACAAAAAAGATAATGCGAAAAAGGCACGTTGCACATCTTAGAAACATAGTCGGTAATAAGTTCTTGTGGGATAGCAGTATCCATGTAATATACATGATCTAAGGGTGGTAATAAAAAAATCTGTCTTGGTTGATTTTTACTACTACTACTCACCCTCCGCTTAAATTTGATTGATTTGACATTCTAGAGTTACCTGCACAGGATGCAAATTTGCTGTCATTTGGTTGTTTTCGTTAATTGAGCATTCTCAATTGAAGTGTGGTGGTCTGGTGGAGTTTTATTTTCTACAGTTAACTACAATGAATGCAAAACTCGGTGCCATTTTGGTTGTTTTCGTTAGCTGCCATTTTGTTTGTCAGAATCTGTCAAAACAGTTTATATACGCAAGGAATTACAGTGCGATTAACTCAAGATTCAAGATGCTTTCAACTGATCGAAAAATTTAGACTGGAAACACTGAGGAATAGGTAACATGAGTCCTTGCTTTATACCCTCCTGTCAGTTTGACGTTATAGTTATAAGATTGGCATAGAGTGGACAATTTTGATCATATTTTGATTTTTAATCAATTGTGCACGATTGTGTAATAGAATTTTCTAAATCTTGTACTGTACGTAAGAAACGATAAGGTAGCCAATAATGGAAGTTGTCATTAATGTGAAATGTTATGGCACATAAAAATCTCTGGTACATGGAATAATGGCATGAATTTGTTTGTTCTTTTGCATTATGCATTATGTATTTATGTATTACCTATGTAGTTTTGTACTAAGAATGCCAATAAATATTATTATTATATAAACTTAGTGCCGGTTGGCTAGCTTTGTTAAATGTCATTTTGTTGCTCAGAATCTGTCAAAACATCTTATAACGGGCGACTATAAATGTTTGTAAATTTTCGACTTAAGTTGGCAACACTTCTGTAATTTTATGTTAGGACACCTGATTTTTAAATTTAAATTTGTCAAAGTAAAAGTCAAGTCATACGAATAAAACCACTCAATTTCATTTTAACAATGGTATTTACTATTGAGCAAAACACATTTATTGTAATGGCTTATTTTCGAAGCGGCTTACAAAATGATGCCAGTAATTGGATATATTTGCTGCAATCAACTTTTGAGCAATTTGTTGCAATGTATTCAAAGGACCAAGTTGATTACCGTAGCTTTACTATACACACTACAAGAATTGTTGAAAGGTTTTTGAACACCGGTAATGTGGGTAAAGGTAAACCTACTGGCCGTCCCACCTGCTGTTTTGAATAGTGTTAATGAACGTGTTGTAGAAAATCCTCATATTTCAGTATGTCATTTATCTCAACAAATAGGTAAAGGCCCATTATCAATTATTATTATCGCCTTTTAACCTTTCTTACGCCCTTTCCCGAACTCTCATATGAATCCACTCGTAAGATCCTAAGAAAGCATTTACATTTACATCCGTATAAAGCAACTTCACCCACCTGATTTCGTATTATGAACACAGTTGGGTATAATAACAATCTGTATAATAATATTGACCAGCAAAATATCACTTTTTATTCGGAGGAGGCTTGGTTTCATCTGTCTGGTTATGTAAATTCCCAGAACTTGGTCGCCAGAGAATCCGCAGAACTTAATCCAAGTGCCTTTGCATCCAGTTAAAATCGGTGTTTGGATGCCAATGTCACGACAAAGAATTATTGATCCGATATTCTTTCAAGAAACGATTAATGCTCAACATGAGCAAAACATTATTTTGGAATCATTTATAAATCAATTGGATGACATAGAGTAAACGAGTGGTTATTTTCAGCAAGATTCAGCTACAGCACACTGCACAAATAACAATTAATTATTTACACCAGTTCTTCCCAGACCGTTTGATTAGTGTAGGTTTTTGGCCCAAGTAGATCTCCCGATTTGACTCCACTAGATTTCTTTTTGTTCCCTTATTTGAAAAACAATATACCGGAATCAAATACAGAATTTACAACAGTTACGGAACGATATTGAGGCGGAAATAGCAAATATAGGACCTGAAATGTTAACTAATGTAGGTATTTAACCATTTATCACGACGATTACAGTGTTTAACAGTGAAAGGTCGTCACTTTGAGCATATTCTTTGAATAATTTTTGTTTAGTCGTTTAAAATATGCGTTCAAAAAACTTGTTTCATCTATCGTTTTCTATAAATCTTCCTTCTAGTATCAGTAAACAAACATGCATAACACATCCATATGATACAAATGACATAACCTAGATACAAAGTTGTAACAATGAATAATCAGGCAAGCCAATTTTTCAGTGTTGCCAAAGTAAATATTTGTTACAAACATAAATAGTCACTTGGTATTTATTGCCGCCAATTATTCAGTGTTTGCAAATGAAAATTTAAGATTACTCATCTTGCATATGCCTTTATCCACGTTAATTGTTGCCACAGTGACCGCCATTTTGTAACTATGTTTTATCCAGGTTAATGCCATTATATTAACCAGAAGAAGGTCCGAGAATACAACATTTGTGATTATATTTTGATGTCAACTCCATCCCCCTCCCGTCCCCCGTCTCCTCACGGAACTAATGTCATGAACTTACTGTCAAATTATAAAATAAATGTCAAATTAGGTAAAGATTGGTATGTCATTGAAAACATCGAAGGATTTGGCGTTGATTGTGGTTAATCAACTTTCAAGTTGGTAGAATTATAGTATACGTACACTTAAAGCTATCTTCATACTGAAGCGAAAAAAACTTGCGTCAATGATGCATCACGTGAATATAGCACCAGTGTGGCGCCATTTAGCAGTAGTTTTCAGTTTGATGTTTAAAATTCAATTTTTTTATCTGTTCTGCGTTAATTAACCTATTCTCTTCTTGATTTCAGAAGGCCAAGTCCAACAGTACGGCGAAGTGAACCAATTAGGGGGCGTATTCGTGAACGGACGTCCTTTACCGAACGCCGTCCGCCTCCGTATCGTCGAATTATCACAGGTGGGCATCAGGCCGTGCGATATTTCACGACAACTGCGCGTCTCCCACGGCTGCGTCTCCAAGATCCTCGCCAGGTACCACGAAACCGGTTCCATCTTACCGGGCGCCATCGGCGGTTCCAAACCGCGAGTCACCACCCCGAAAGTAGTCGCCTACATCAAGGACCTCAAACAGAAAGATCCGGGAATCTTCGCTTGGGAAATCCGGGATAGGTTACTTACCGACGGCGTTTGCGACAAATACAACGTCCCGTCAGTAAGCTCGATCAGCAGGATTTTGCGGAATAAAATCGGAACATTAGTGCACCCCCAGCATTCGCACGCCCTCTACAATATTTACCCGAGTTATTCGTATTCGCAACAAAAAATCCCGTCGCCGACGCATCAGAGGAATCCTGGCCCGCATTGCTGGCCGAGTTCGCATTCTGTAACGGATATTTTAGCGGGCGTGCACGGGTTCCGTTCGCCGCATTCGCCGGGCGGCGCGCCGTTAGCGGCCGGACCGTCGTCGCCGACGGTAGCCGATCATACCGGACAAAATTATAATTATTACATGTATCTGCAGCCGGGGAATAGTAGTGCCGCCGCCGCTATGCATATGGTGAACAGTGGGATGAGCGGGCACCACACCCTCGCACCCGTGTCGCATATATAGTTGAGGGTTAATTGTGTGTGTTAACGACGTGAATACTGTGATTATTTCGATTTAGATGGTAGCCAGAATTTCTTTTTTGCATTTTCTAAAAAGGGGGGAATAGGACGCGGAAAATGTAGGATTCTGTTCTGTTAGCGAAGGCGGCGTTTTAGAAAGAAGCAGTGTGTTCATTTATAGAAGTAAGCCTTAATTTGAATGCGTGTGTATTGAAAAGAAATGTACTTAATTGTTTTTGCACAAATCTAGTACAAATTCGTAAATTCCTACCTTACCAACACTTCTGACTGATCGTCATTAACGATTACAGGTTTCTGTAACATTAATCACATTAGAAAGTCCTTAATGATTGCAGATTCCTGTAATAAAATATCTAAATTTTGTACAGATTTATGTAAAAATAATAAATTTTGCGTTGTACCGTCCAAATTATTCCGTTTCTATTTTAGATTTTAATTTTCAACGAAAATTTGTACAGTTTAATAATCTCTCTATATATGACAGTAAGCCTTTTAAAGAGTATTTTATTAGTTTAGAAATTTGAAATAGTTTTGTCACAACGCCTCGCGTAATTTTTAGATATATATACCATTATGTTCGTATTTACATTTATTTTTTATGCTTAAAAAGCTTTAATATAAATCGAATTATGTAATAAAATTGTTCGACCTTCTTTCTCATGTTTTAGCTTCCTTATTTTCGTACGAAATTTTACGAATGTATACGATGAATTATTGAATTATTTCATTAGTATTAAGTATGTATTTATATATTTTAAAATATTGTATATAATATGATTGACGCAATACACTTTTTTTTTCTTTTGATGAAATAAAATATTTCCTATAAAATATTGGGTTTTCTTTTATGCAGTATTCCTTTCATAAATTTCTGAATCAAATAACGCCATCTAGTATTCTACGGTCAAACCATTCACTACAGTGATCGAGGATTAATAAAGTTTCCTGTACGATGCTCTTGTGCTATTCTGGATATAATCTAGAGAGGGCGCTTTAGAAAACTCTCGAATATTCTAGCAACAAGTGGATGCTCATATATAAACGAACCTTCCGTGCAAGAGGACAGTTCTGACTAGAAAATTGCGGTGGTGGTAGGTCAAAACTCAGAGCAAATTATAGAAAATGTCTAAGAAATTATTTAACTCAGCACCAACATCTTTGCGAAGTGGTTCACTCAAAATATATTGAACAACATTGACCTCTTCGATTTGACAATTTTTCACAGGGTGTACCAATTTACAAACCATGAGAATATAATGTGCTCAATGCCTAAAGGTATCGAAGTATCAACATCTTAGATGATGAACGAATGTCAATATTAAAAAGGTAAATGTAAAGGTTTAAGTTGGTTCGAGAAGAATCGTCACCTAAGAGTAATTTAATACGGTGTGAAGAATTCACACATTTTCTATCTACTTGTTTGTGTTCAATATGAGATTTCTTTCGTTAAATTGTATGTTGTGGTCGACTATCAGCGAAATTTCTTCCTGAAGACCTTCTATTGGCTCTTTATTTAGTGTAGATATCGTCTTTACAGATTTTTGGGTATAAAACAGAAATGTCAATTCCAATCACTATGGATTTAGGGTCATAAGAAAGACTTTTCAGCCTCCTTGTCGCTCCAAGTTGGATTATTGCAATTTCTTCCTATTATCCAAAAGAAGTCAATATTTGCAAAGTTTGACATTTCATATTGATGCAGTTATCAAAAATTCTGATTTGGTTGGTACACCTCCAAAACCAATATCAAAATAACTAACTTCACGCTTATTCTTGTAGATTGATTATTGATGCACTAATGGCATTGTTTTTTTGAGAATGAGAAGTAAGAAACTTGTCTTCTGTCTGTATTTTGACAATAAAATACTAAACTTAGTACCTGCAAAATGTAACAATTGGATTTTGTTCTTAAGCAAACAATTGCGTTAATGTTATTAGACAAAATCACAAAATAGTCTGTTGCAAAAGCGCTCTACACTTGACAGTTGACAGGTTTGAAATATTTGCTTCCGAATTGCCAACTTAATCAGAAATTTTTGATTCTAGTGTAATAAGAAG
>SMLS01037242.1:0-11689 GCA_004785975.1 Popillia japonica | reverse complement strand
ACCAAAATTAGGTTTAAAGTAAACACAACCTTAGTATGCAGTAAAAATAGTTTTACTTATTTTGAGTAATTTAGAACTATAGGAGCAGTTGTTGTATTAAATTTGGTTTAATTTGGACCAAGTACCATACATGCTTTTGATTTTCCTGTTTTTGTGTATGTAAAGACATTTTCCATACATCTATAAAGGTTTTATAGGCTATAAGTTTTCTTTTTATACATTTCGAGTTAAGAGACTCAGCTTTCAGTTAACTAACATGATTTCTGAGTTAGCATAGTTTTACTATGCTAATCACGGTTTTAATGAATGTTGATTATTTTTCATTGCATATTAGTCAACCGAAAGGATCTAAGTAATAAAAGTAAGTGTAATAAAAAAAGGTATGTGTATGTTATCTATACAAATATTATTGTCAGTCCAGAATTCTTATTCTGAACTAAATTCAGCAGTTATCTCTTTGGAACCTTCTGTATTCCACCGTTGAAATAAAATATATATACTATCGTTTCAAATATTTCGAGCAAGTTATTCGAAAATATATAGGTAAAGCTGTCTAGTACAGCATATGGGATCGTAGATAAATAGTCCAATTAGAAGAAAATTGAATTCACTTTTGCATAAGCACTAGATTTGCAAACGTAAAACAAACTTTTTTAACTCTAGCCTTTTCCAATGACCTGCTTGTCATAAAAGTACGTAGTGTATAGAGAATTTCAACTAATATATTTTAGCACCATAGACGTTATAAATATAAATTCTATATCCTTCGCAGCATTTTATACGTTTAAATAAGTGCTGCAGAAGCACACACAAACCCGGCAACTAGCAGCGCTGGAATGCGAACGTCCGAGAAAGTATAAAGAATGATAAGAGAAAGTTGGTCGACCGCGACATCTATCGGTACAATAGTTGCGGAGAATTCCGCTGTGTGCCGCCTCCGTACAGGATTGTCAATATATCGGAATATACACGCTCCAATTACTTATGTACTAATATTACATTGTTAATACCGGCTCTTACTACTTTCATGAAGTTCTCTTCTCAAATTAATAAGTTGGTTTTCTTCCTAATTTTGTTTACAACTTTTGCCGGTTGTTGTCATTCCCCTGGTTTTCAGTTTTGTACGTCGTGCATGTTAACACTAATTTCACCTCTTGTCTTCGGGGAAATTCACTTCCTTCCTTCTAAGCCGGATTTACTTTGCACGGTAAACAAGTTTGTTCTTAATAAAATTTTCAGTATACGCAGAGAACTAATAGAAGATGTCGTGTCAAATTATTTTAATAACGTTACAATTGAGCAATGTAAGGTATTTCTAGACAATACTTAGCATGGTATGTAAGGATAATCATAATTCACGACAATTATGCAAAATAGCAAATTTACTTTTACACTCGTAGTAGCACGCAAGCAAATATATTAGAAATAGTTAGGTACGGCATACAAAACAATTTTATGTTATAATTGGGAAAAACAATAGAATGAGAACAATGGATTTATGCAATTTGCAACTACAAGAATAAAAATCCCCAAACGAACCTCATCAGCGTAATATAATTAGAAAGAAATTCTAGTCAAATATACAAATTCGTAGGCTCCCAAATTAGTCATTGAGGAACACACCAAAGCGTAAACACATACATATGTACGCTAATAAATAGTATGAGAAGTAATTTCAATAAAAAATGACTAAAGAATACAAACTGTAAATTGTATTCACTAATAAGTATGTGTATTTTTATGACTTTTTCTGTACTTATCTTATTTTCCTGACTACAAGACAGAAGCACATAGTTGTCGTAGTCAAATAAATACGAAGGAACTAGAAACTAATTGCCACATGAATCTAGACAATCACCATCAATTTCAAATCCCAAACTTTGAATAGCTGCAGACAGAAGTAACAAGAAGAATGAATAAAGTATAATCTAATTCTAAATTATATTCGAATTAATTATATTCTAATTGCTGCTATGCGTTATCATGGAGATGGTACCATGGAATAAATTTATTTCTAATCGAATAGTGTTTGAATTCAACAAAAAGTGGAAAAATACCTGGAAAATAGACTAATTATTGTAACATGGAGTTGCGGACCACCAGTATCTTCAACTATATCGAACTGATAACATAAATGTCTACAACCGTGGACTAAACTTCGTTCATCTTGAAGTTCTGAACATTCTGAATTGTCTGCAAAAAGTCGAGGCAAGAGAAGACCTGAAGACAAGGGGCCATCAAATTTGATTCCAAAGGAGTGCTGCAGTGAAATAGCAGAGATTGAACAGACCTTAACTGGCATACTGGACAAATTGCACAGACTTAATAAGCTTTCTTCTACGCAGAAACTATGAGTTTATAAAGAATACTGATACTAACACTGCTGTACACGAATATATTTATCAGTTAGCCGAACATATCCAAAAAAAATAAAACCCTGCCAGATGGCAGACTTTGTTGTTCAAGTTCAACTAGATTATTACCCCTAACAATATATCACCTGGACAAATTGGCTTGGAGGATCTGAGAGCACTTGCAAGCAAGACAGGATACCCATAGATAAAAATAGGCTTTCTTAACTCAAAGCAATTGCAGTTAGTCGCACAAGATCCTGTAGGTCGATTCTTGTAAAAACGCGTCATTAAAAAGTAAACAACGACTGCACAGGATAGTATAGTATGTAGGCTAATATGCGGTACAGGTAATATTTTAGTTCAGTCTCAGCTATCATAAATAACGATGGAGGAGTACAAGAATAAAACCTACTGAGCGATAAACTTCTGGCAAAACGATGGCTAGATGTTTTGGGTAAAAGAAAACAACGACCGTGATTGGAGCAACACAATTTCTTACGGTGAAGCCTCTTTTTGGGCGTGGGCTTAAACGTGCTAGGACGACCCGTCACAATTGATTCCTCCAACGTTCAACTAAACATCACCTAAAAGTGTAAGTATGGGGTTACTTCTGTGAGAGAGGTTTCGGGACATGCGTTTACATAAAATTTGGCAGCAGCAAATATGGTGAAAATTTATGGAAAATATTTGTTACCATGTGCTACAAAATTCTGAGGATTAAATAACGCAAACCCGATCGAAATTGTTTGGGTATTTATCAAATACAAATAGGGCAAAACGCATATTTAATATAAAACAGTTGTCTAAACAGATTCGTTATATACGGCGGCCATTACTGACCTCATATGTCGAAAAACTAGTAGAAAGCATACCAAAACGTTGCAAGACTATAACGGATAATAATGGAGGTTGGACACCATACTAGGTAATTGCGTACTAATACATAGTAAGCCTTTTTTGGTTATGTAATTTTTTTTAGCATGCACGTTTACCGAGATATTGGCTACACGCTCTTGTAGAACTAACTGTATATTTCGAGATAGCATTTGAATATTTAATAGTACTACTCATACCCTAATAGTATATGAGCTTGTAACATGTTTGATATTGGCACAGATCAATGCATCCCACGTTTACACACGCCTAACCAATCGCGAATTTAATGCCTCCGGGAAAGGAGAGATCTTCAGGCACACAGATAAATCTGTATACCATGGAGTCACAGTTGGTAGATGTCTAACTTACAAATACCACTGCGAAAGAACCCGGCAAAAGGTGGCTGTGAGGAACAACATTTTAAGAAAGCTAACCAACAGTAAGTGAGGTGCTAACCCAGAACTTCTAAGAACGACAGTACCAGCATTATGTTTCTTTACAGTTGAATACTGATGCCCTGTCTGGTCAAAATCAGCGGATGCCAAGAAGGTCGATGTAGAAGATGACCTCGCTAGCCAAACTATACCAAGCAGCTGGCTTTCACAGTACCAACTCACGCAGGGAGCCATATGAATTTATCGAGAAGTTTAAGGAAATATTCGACCATCGTTATCCTTTTTTCGAGCAACACCCAGAGTCTCAAAGACTAAAGTCTAGACACCGATTTCTCAGCAGCCCCCTGGATAAATCACCAAACTATCCTCTGTCAGAAAGCCCGCCAAGTGGTGTCTCGTACAACTTCAAGACCTGGAGACTGTTAAACCGTATTAGAACAACTGTTGCCCTAACGAAAACTAACCTGCTCAAATGGGGCCTTGTGCAACGACGACAAGTGCAAGGATGATACAAGATAAAGTACGTTAACTGTCGCGCACACTATAAGCTGAACGATTTATGGCAAAGCAAACCGCAGACCTAGTCCAGTATTGTAGAATATTCCAGACATGAAAAAGAAAGAGAAAGATTGTCACATTGGACAACCGTGACTGTTCTGCGATCAGCAGTGATGAGAACCAAAATAACAAATGTTGATTTCAGTTTATGTACTATTCGAATTTCTGTTTCGTTTAATAAGTCTTATGCCATCATTTGTCTTTATATTAACATGTAAATGCAATCAATCTAATATCTATATTTCTGTCTGAAAGAAAAGATGTACTATTTCAACTCGTAAAGATTAGGTAGTCAATTACGTGTGCAATCTAGATACAACTCAGATAATCTTGACAGAAATATACGTAAACGTAGTGATATGCGTAATATCTACTTAAATATGTATCTTTGAATCGCACTGCTAGGTCTGATATGTCTCATTCCCCTCAGATTCACCGAGTTATACTCCATACGCGTACAGTTGCCACTACACGACGACATTCGTTAATCATAAAATTCGCCCAGGGAGACACGTTTCTAATTTTCTGCCGGGTGTACGTGAACCCATGTGTGTGTGTAAATCTAAAGAGAAGATAGGCACAAGATAGGGAAACAACCACACCAGAGTATACATGTGAACGAGTAAACGCGAAGTGGAATGACAGAAGTAGGATTATTTCTCCGCGAAGCCAAAATCTTCCATGCGACATTTCGAGGATGAAGACTCATCATTGTCATATATAGGTAACAGTCAGTTATTCGTGTGGATTTGCGGGTGTGTAGGAGAATATGTACTATAGTGGAGAGAGTAGCGCCGGGAAAGTTCGCGCAAAGTTGACGTTTAAATAGAGAGATGAACAGACGTCCTACAACCAAGAACTCTAGCGTACAAAACAAAAGGAAACTTGCGGGACTCGCTCCCGAAAGGGGTTCGAGATTTAATTATTATGGTTATCTTTATAAAGCCAAGGTAGTTATGGGACGCTTTTCGCGGGAAGTCAATGAGCGAACGCGCGACTAAAGTGTAAGTATATGCGCTGAGTAAAGTGGAAGATGCTGATGCTGTGTGCTCGCCTGTCTACTTGACGTATAATCTGGTGGATATAATTCTCGCGGTGATACCTTCTCCTCTTCATTTGGATTCTTCTCCTTCACAAGACAACGGTGATGCGGCAGTGCGGAGAAAGTCTTTGTTCTCTTGAGATTTATGCAATTGTTTACATTACAAGTTAATTTGGAATTTAAATCCCCAATTTATCAGATGGCAGACGGTTGTAATAAGATTGTGTTCTTAGTTTGACTCCTGTTAGAAGACGACTAGGACGACGATGAAGTTACTGTTTCTACCTTGGGTATTGTTGCGACTCGGATCCGGGAAACTTTGTGTTGTCTTCGCCAGGGCGTAGTATGTTTTCGAAGTATCTTTACAAGTATAGGACAAAGGTGAAATTTAAGATTCTTAGACGTGACAGCATTTTGTGATGTAAATCCGCCATTGTAGGGAATTTGAATGCGTACTAGAGAGCTTCAAGACCACAAAAGTATATAGTTGGCAAAACACTTTTAGCTTGAGCAGTCAGGCTTAACCAAATGTAGCACATAGATAAATAAAAATACCGGAACAAGTTTCTTTCCTTCTAGCACTATTACAATAACAAAATGGCAACTGCCAAAGTCATATCAAACTCAAGCAAAACTAAACATATAATGGCTGGAACAATCTTTAGGAAAAAGGTAATATGGCCTGATAGATAATAATTATACATAGTTATAGTTAACCGAGTATCTAAGGAAAATAGTTGTATAAGACAGGTAATAGCCGATTATTGCAGGTCGAGATTACTGAAAAGCAATAAAAAAGAAATGCAACGAACAATATGCGCGTTTGTGCAAATGGCTAGGCCAAGTATAAAGGGATTAGTAGGTGTTTAACTATTCTCTTTAAAAATTAAGTGTTACTTTTTGAATTTTATTTACACACAGTATACTTGAATTCATAGAGATATAAATTTGATAGAAGTATCTAATAAAACTGTTTATTTCTCTCGCGAAGTTATTTTATAGTATGTACATACATATGTATATGTATATCGTATTATAAGTACTAAAATGTATCCTAGAACATGTTACATGAATAATTGAAATGTCAATTCCGTTCTCTTTATAAATTCAAATAACAAGCTCAACACCGTCAAAATTAATGCATCTCACCGTATACTGGATGCAGGATTACATCCTGCACCAAGAAAATTAATTAGACATCGTATTATAATTTCCGATAGCATGCTTTATACAGTGCACTTTATGCATATGCAACGAAGAAATGAACGATGCTCTTTGTTCCCGTCGTTTCCTTGTTGAATACGCATTGTTATAACGTCTGAGATACTCGTACACGAGAGACAACAATATCGCAAAGGAAAGATTCGATTAATAAAGCGGAGAAGATAACAAGTGACGCTGATGTTCGCATTCTAACATTATTATTTAATTAAAACACAAATCCCAATTACCTTTACGAGACCCATCATGGGGTTCAGGAGTTGACTAAAGAGTGTGGGAACTGAGAAGAAAATTCGAAGGTGGATACCGCACAGTAGGAACGGTTAATCAACCGCTAGAGGGCGATAGTATATTGTACCGGCAATATTTACGCAGGTTATAGGACGGATTATCTCAATTAACAATTAAGTGCGGAAGATATCGATTCTTGTACACTAATCTTGATTTATAATTAATATAAATACGGAGCTTTAAAGAAAGTAAGGAAATAAATTCTAAGATAATTAAAAGGGTTAAGAAACTACACTGTTAGATATATGACTGACACAAAAATTATACACGGTCTTTGATGACGTCTAGAGTGACAGACAGTGAATTTTGGTAACTAGATGTATTTTGGGATACAAAGAAACGTTCCGAGTTGATGGTTTTAAGCAATGACAGCGGACATATGGATGTGTAATTGATGCCAGATCAACGTTAGCGATACCTTTGGAGTGTCGAATGTAAGGATATATTAAATTTGAGCGCTTTAAACCGTTTTAACTTTTATGCACAACGAAAGAGTGCATATACATGCACCTTGGGATGCAGACTTCCTGGTGTCCGTGGAACTATATAAACATAATATTTAATACAGAACATTTCAACATCAAGTAAGATCATATTTTAAGAATGAAAATAGCAAAAACTGATACCTTTGTAAGTGTAATGATAATTTATAATAACTAGCAAAAAAGGATTAATAAAACTGTTTAAATTGATAAACAAATAATGATTAAGGGATAAAAAATGTGAATATAAAAACGATTCATAGCGGAATTAAAGATATAAGACTATAATTCTTTTTACGAAAATTATTAAATTTATTATATTTGTTGCATCAACGCACTTTTGTAACCGAAGTTTTCATAACGTAAATTAGTTGTAATTAGTTTTAGTTTGTTTACTTTTGTTACTTATATTTAGTTTATTTGCGCTTTGGGAGGCAGAGCAGCTTCTTGTCCTGCAGGCAGCTAATCTCAAACCTTTTGGCGATGTATTCTTCCTTTTTGTTGCTTTTTGTTAATGCTTTTTATACCGTCGTCAATAAATAACTATTATTATTATTATTATTATTATTATTATTATTATTAAAAGCTTGAAGCTACTCATCTTTGGAATGCTCTCACAAAAAAGATAAATTGCTTCACCTATGTATGTCATCCTTCGTCGCAAAACCCAAGCGCGTAAATGTTTGTGTAGGTTACAGAACAACAAGAAAGCACACATGGCACAAGTAGGCGAACAAGGTGGATGATCAATGACTTTCACCTTATCTTCACATAAAAATTGAAGTGTTTTTTGGGCCATTGTTTGTGTTGGTACATCTTCGTGGATCTATACACGGCTGTCCTGCCAACTACGAATATCGAAAGATGGGATGTAAGATTCATCCCTATTACTATTTTTGATAGAATGCAATGTCCACTATTATTTATCATTTCTAAGTTTTCCCGAGCACTTGGAAATCTTTAATCGTATGAGACAACTAATGAGTAACAAGATTTTCATCTAAAGATGATCATCTAAATTCAATTTACTGTTGCGGATCCAACACCAAGTAATGTTTCAGTCACGTGAGAGGTGGAGGGAGAGGGATCTTAGATCTTCGTCGATGATACGTCTCATTTTCTCAAACATTTCAACTGAAGAACAACACCTATGAACACGATCCTCATCACCGAGACTTTGTTGTTCACAGACTTTAAAATCGTAGTAGATCATTGCGCCTATATGTTTTCTTCACAAGTTCATTTTCCAATGACAAATGGCATCGACCACGTTTGCTCTATGAGAGCAACGACTCAACTGACAGTCAGAGTTTACTAGTTGAGGATAGTGGTAATTGGAAATGCAGTGTTGCCAACTTTAACTTCCCTTCCTTTCTTGGCCTCTCAAAATATTCAGCGGTACCCTTGTACAAAATCACCTAAGCCTAAGATTTCGTTTAGAATCATTATTTAGAAGTTGGTTTTTGATGACAATTTTTTATAGGCCACTTCATGTTCCCGTTTTTGTTTAGTTTCCCTCGCAACAATTCAAATAATAATTAATGATATACCTCATTCACATACTGGAAAGGTTGACAACAGATTAGATCTTTTATAGAAATTACAAAATTTCTTTTATTACTGAGTCTCTCCTCTAAAAGATTCTTGGGCAAAAGTAAATTAAAGTAATTATGACTACAGAGCAATTTCTCCATTATTAAGTGTTTAAGAATGCCATCGATAACGAACCAGTTACCGCAAACGGTGAAAATTCAATATGATTTTTGGCACTCCTGAACAACAACCTGACTTTGATGGGAACGCCAAAATAGAATCCGAAGACATTGAAACCTCTTTCATTAGAATCTAGCACGAATGTGTCTACTGTATGTTCACATATTGTGGGTAGATTTGATCTCAATTGTACTTGTAATTGTACGTCGTTCAGTTAAAGAGTTAAAGGTATACTGTAATGTGAGAACGAAATATGTACAATACACTTGTAGCTAAGTTATGTATATCATTGTACTTTTTAACCTAAAGTCTTGGACGCATTGAAGCAGTGGAGACACTCAAGACTATGCGACACAATAACACAAGCAATACGGTAGATTATACCCTTTGTATGTTACTGTTATAGCTACATCCATTTTGAAAAAGAACAGTTTTGACGTGTTTTAATACCTCGTTGATGCTATCAGATTATGAAATTGAAATTACTAGATATACATGCGATCTGATAAGTGATTGTTTTTGAGCAGATCGAACTGTATAAGTATGTATGGTTTTCTATACACAGAGCGACCATTCGGTAGATGAGCAACCAATACATCAAGAAAAGGGTATGGAGCCGTTTATTTCAATCTCCATCGTGGGGTTGATCTCGGAGTGTTGATTGTTAAGGGAGTCAAAGAAGGTTGGTAGGATGTCTTTGCCATGAGACCAGATGATGAACGTAAACGTACCTTAACCATGTTTTTGGATTCTAATCAGCGTGTTCTAAAGCTGTGACTTCAAAAGCCTCCACAGAAATAGGGAGAAGCCACAGAGACTTCAGAGGTTTGCTGGTAGTATTTTCTTTGGAAGATAAAATCTCTTGAATAGAGGCATTTTTCGACTAACTTGGCTGGATTGATTGTCTTGGATTAGTAATTGATAGAACGAAATCGGTGATCGACATCATATTTTTACTAGTTAAAAGTCAAGTCCAAATAATTTATGCGAATAATATAAATATAGATTGTTATGTCAGGCCGAATTCAGTTAAAAGTCAACTATCTTTCATCAAGTATTCCTTTAGCAACGTGAATAACCCTACTTGTTTACTGATTATATCCACTAGAGAGGGAAGCACGAAAACTAGAATTTTTATTTAATTGCTTAATAATTAATTGCACGTGATAAAATAACAGCAGCAATTGCATATTTGTTTTTAAAAAGTCCGACTTGGCTTCCTTCGGATTCCATCGCGAAAAACATAAACGCTCCTCCTATACCAAATTCCGCCAGTATTGTTAAAATGCGGCTCGGTCTTCACGTAGTTGCTATCGTCTCGACATCATCAGACGAGCAAGAAACAGGCGAAATGAGCAAACACGGAACGCAACAGTATTGTAAAGCCAACTTTAAACTGCTGCAATAAACATGACAACCAATTAAGATGTAGATTTGAGCGAGTGTGGAGTATTTACACGATGTAGGTGAGTACGGGAGTTGTTTGTTCCGTTCTGTGTGTAGCTTCTTCTTGTTCTTCGTCTCTTCTTGTATATGCGGTACGCTGCTGTGGTTGCCGCTTCGAATGGGAAACTGGTAGGACGACAGAGGAAACTAGCGAGACTTTATGTTAATTTATTCGAGCTGCTCGTTTTAGAGTTTTATACGGTAGCGGGTTTGTTGATTTAATGGATATACGAGAAAGTGTATACACAGCGTACAGCAGCTAGCTTAATTTTGGGAAGTAACTGTTTGAAATTGATGTATAGGTTACTTTTATACATGAGTTGGTAGCGCTGAGCAAATTTGTGAAACGATTGTGAGATATCGTCGTATATTTTTTCCTATCCTCTTATTTTTGTGTATACTTAATTGCATAAAAGCGGTAAAGAGGTGTTTTTGTCGCTTAGGTTGATGACAATAAATCTTTAGTAATGTACGCGTAATTGTATATTAACTTCTAAGTTAGATATTATTACCGTTTGTTATTATCAGAACCATACCATATTCATTCTTATACGTCGATATTTCTTTGAACTTCAAATGTTCGCCCAAGAAAAGTACTTAAATGACTACTACACCGACACCTACAGCACTGAAATATTTTGTTTTACATTAAAACAAGTGAAAATTGATTTTCAGGAGTAGTTCCTGTACAGCACCTTGACTACTATTTCAGTTTCAGTAACTTTCAGCACCCCTTCAAGGAAAAACTAAGAATATGTACTATCGATACCATTTTAAACGACTCAAACTGCATGATGTATTGAATTAAGGTAGGTCGAAGCCAATTAATTTATTATTATATTATTATGTTTATTTGAAGGTAGTCAGAATTATACAGACGCATAACTATGTTACTGAAGCGCAATTATATGAAAAACATCGTCTAACATTCACGTGTGTAAAACATGCAACTTATATGGATATATATTATAATAGGTAGCAAACAATATAAAAAAATAGAGTCCCTGTGTCTTACAAAATCAAGTCAAGAATCATTATACATTTATTATAACACAATTTTATAATTCGCCTAATTCATACAGTAGCCAACCAAAAATTTTGAAAATGTAACCACGTGTGTACTGATGTTGACGTTACATAACTATGATGGCCACCAATTCTGGCAGCATGTGTACAGGAGTTAAATGGCTTTAGAATAACATTATAACAGATGGGTCCATATGGTGCCTGTAGGTGTTAATGGGTTAGGCCCAGATTACTGGGCCGATAAAAACCCACAAGATATTCATCAGAGCTCATCCCAACATAGGA
>SMLS01037240.1:0-13334 GCA_004785975.1 Popillia japonica | reverse complement strand
AAAGAAAATTTTGATGTTTCTCCGTGGTAGAAGAGTTGGTTTTCTGCAGTAATTTTGTGATAATGTTTCTTTCAATATAATAGAAACACTGCTGAAAGTATCGTTTACATTTGCGTCTTTATGCTCTTCTGATCATATATCTTATTCACTATCTACTTGTGAGAGTGACCCACGTAACTTAAGAACAACTTAAAATTTACTTATTTATCTAGCTTATGGCATTAAGATGCTTGAAGAAATTACAATTAAGAAGAAAATTAAATTATTATAGATTCTAGAGTCGCCATCAAGAAATATACATATGTCTCTTTATAGACTGTCTGTGGGGCAGTCTTCTGTGATACGTTTTAGTTTGGATTTTACCACATTCGTGCAGGGGTGTAGTTTTCTTGCCCAATTTATGCAGGGAGTAGCCGCATCTACCATACTTAGTTCGTATGCGGTTCATGATTGGTGCCAGGCGTTAACCAAGCTAAAATCCTCTTGTATGGCAAGTCTTGCTATGGCGGACTTTCTAGATCGTAGGCAACTGTGATTGGCGCCATCTATTTCTTTGTGTATTGGAATACTTAAACTTGCGAAATATTTTTAGACTTCCTAATGATGACAAAAAAGTGGAATTAACCCGGAATCATTTCCGTACACCGCATTCAAATGCAACAATACTACGCTCGGTAGATTCGGTGATTAGATGGTCAGCATGTTCACCTTTGAACACAATGATCGGAGGTCTACGCCCTGGCTAAGTGTTGTAATTTTAAAATCGGAAAAGAATTTGAAAACATTGATTTTCCTCGGATAACGAAATTAAATCGTAGGTCCTGTTCAATACCATCTTTGGCACATAAAAAATTGCCACTGGAGGTTGAATCACTTTCACTCAACCAAAATTGTAGTTGAGCCTTTTAAGTTGCAGTGTATAGAGATGAATTGATATTTACATGATCTTAGGTCTCGCTTGTTTGTAAAAAACTGCTCGCCTTACTAATAAACTTTATGAAGGTCATCCAAAATTGTTCAAAAAACATTGACGGTAATTGATGGGGTAAAATTCGCACGTGAGATATTCTTCAACATTAATATGATCGGCATAGATACAATATTACATTAACATTTGACCGTAAAAAATTGTTCGCGTTAAGCCCCACATCGTTTAATTGCAATCAGCTATAAGAAATATTCAAGAATTACACACAATGGGTCAAGAAGAAAAATTTTTGAAAACAGATATAGTTGAACTGTCAAGTAATCCATCTTGCAGTCTTAATTTGGCATTTAACGGCTTCTTCTTCTTGTTATTCCCATGCATCAAAAATGAATTACGAGGTCAACGTTCTTCAACACCTACAACACAGGTGGGTGCTTTTTAAGTGATATTTTGGTAGGATGAAAGATGTAACAATTTACGATCCCAATTTTCTACGTAACGCGAAGATCCTAAATAGGTTTCAGATACTTTTTGCTTCAACTCTTCTACGATTTGAACTCTAAACCATATCAAGCCTATTCTAGTTGATGTATAAGTTTTGTATAGCAAAATTTTAGAAGAACTTTCTAAGCAATATCATAAAATTAGCATACCAGAGACGAGGAAGAAAGGACTAGTGCGGTTGAAGGTTTTCAGTCAGACCTACACTACGCCTGCGGGAATAATAGTTTCAAGCGCGCATACGAAAAATGAGTACCTGATCAATAATTATTGGTTCCCGTTAAATAAATACGAATTTATCACCTGATCTAAATCTGGTAGAAATTCTGTTCGCGACGATGCATTACATCTCATAGTTATGTCATGTTTAATGGTTTAAAGACATAAATTGGTACGGTACAAGAAACAAATCTACGCGTAAATATGTTAAACTTTTATTTGGAAAAGTAAACGGTAAAATATATAAAATTATTTCTTAGCTGCCTGTTGAACAATATTAGAATTAATGTAATCTACATATGCTATTCAAATAGCAAGTTAACACTAAATAAGTATATAAAGTATATTTAAAGCATTTCATGCACTATTGGGAGGTATTTTATCTGATTGGAGCCCTATTTTGTAACGTTTTGTGAGGATATATCTTCCTAATAATCTTTGAATAGCATTTTGTCGAATCCCAAAAACAAAAGCCATGATATTTGCTATTTTGGACAAGATCAAACTAAATGTATAAAAAGCACCTGAAAATAAGAACAGATTTATTAGATTAGATATTATGTCATGGTGACAGCGTGCAATTACAGCGGTTTTCTAAGCTGCATTCTTTATCATGCCCACCGCTGCATTTCTTACTATGTATACTTGTTTCCATTATTATTACTTTTTATTAAGTATTACATTTACATTTGTTACAACATTTTGTTATTCTTCAGTAAGCAATACTTACCTGTTAATTATATTCCAATAGACACTTGTAAGTCAACTATAAAATTAATATTTCTCAAACGTCTCTGCCTCGATCAAAGTCGAACAAACTGCTACTATACTTAGTCGGTCTCTCTTACCACAGACCATAAATTTTTGTTGGAAATAACAAAGCTTTCTGTACGCAATTATGAAAATCGGATACACCAATAAAAAATCTTTAGGAGAAGCAAGAAGGCAAAATAGAATCTATGTATGTGTAACCTTTTAGAACCTCTACTTGGCTGGAAATAAAACAAAGTAACCGTCTTTGTAGTTCTTGTTTATTGTCTAGGTTTAGTGTTTACTGCATTTGGATCTAATCTCATCTACAAAAATTATACCTCATAATATAGAATCTCAACATTCCTATTTACAATTTTCATATCAATATCCCGGCCGCACTTTTGCGATGAAAAAATGGATGAGCCAATAAATTGAATGAAATATATACACAAGTAACCAGAATATTAGTAGACCAAGCAGAAATGGACAGCGATGAGCCCTCTTTCGATGACGAGAAGAAAAAAAGCAATCAGGAAATACAACATATTTGAAAAGAGCAAAGAAACAACAAGAACGCCTCCCAGACAATCAAAGGAAGAAGAAAAATGATATGAGATATTAAATACGGTAAAGGAACTTTCCAGGGAGCAGAGAGAGACAAAAAAGAAATACGACAACTAAGAAAGAACTAGAAAAAAAAATAAAGGAAATATCAACGCTACAACAAGAAAATTATAATTTAAAGAAAGTCAATACAGAAATATAAAGGAAAATACGGAAATAAGAGAAGAATTAAGAGAACTAAGAAATACCAATGGATAGAGAACGAAAGGAGAAAAACAGTCTATAGTTAGCGACATATGTACCAACAGCAGCCACCTGATGTACTAAAGGAGAAAGTCGAAGAAATCGTCAAAAATATTTACAGATCAAGGTGAAAACTAAAACAATAACAAGACTAAGAGTACTAACATGTATGTTACAGCTATACACGCCAGAAGAAAAGACGAATATCATTCGGAATAAATCAAAGTTGAAGGATGTAGCTGATAGAATTTTTATTAACGAAAACCTTACCCAAAAAGCGAAAGAAAAACAAAGAATAATCAGAGAAATGGAAAATACAGATAGAAGTAAAGGGAAAAGAGTTAATATTAAATACATACATATAATAAGAAAACAGTGGACGGGGAAAAACAGAGATGGAACAAAAGCAAAAGAAAAGTGCAGTTTTTCCACTTTTCTTTGGCACACAAACCGGGCGTCACACGGAAAGTAAAGATGATTGAGCAATGGAAATGGGCAAGGCAAAAAAGTAGATAAAACAGAAACGAAAGAGGTGAAAGGTGCGTTGAAAAAGGTACTAGCCCCATTAATAACAGACAGGAAAATACATAACTCACACAATACCAATATCGTAAAGAAGTATTAAAAAGAATGAGGGAGAAAAACAACAAATCAAAAAACTTAGTAAGGCTAGCGTCTTGGAATATTATAACAATATTGATACCTGGCAACATGGAGGAAATAGCGAGAGAAATGAACGAACATAAGCGTGATACACTAGCATTACAAGAAATAAGATGGAAAGGCACAAATGAAGTCAAAAAGAAGGATTACATGCTTATATTATGGACATTATGCAGGTGGAGAGGAACAATGATAAAATGGAACGGCGGTCATGATTAATAACAAAATACAGGGGAAACTAATGTAATGTAAAGATTTAAGTGAAAAAATATCCTACATGAAGATACTAGGAAATGAACAAGCCAACATTTCTAGAATATACGACAGACGACGATTGTATTCTACGAACCGCTAGAGAAAACCTGCAAACGCGTTTACAGAAATGATATTCTAATCTAAACAGGTGATTTTAATGTACAAATTGGAAGGGAAGAATACAAGAGGAATATAGCGGGTAAAGAAGATATACACACTACCAATAACAACGAAGATGTGTATTATGTAACCTAACAATAATAACAACCAAGTTAATAGCAAGTACAAAACATTAACACAAGGAGCAACACAAGTTGACGTCGATGATACCGGGAAGAGGCAGACCAGATGGACTACGATAAAACTCAAAAAAAGCAAAAAATAGTGCACGACATAACATCGTGTAGAAGTGGCAACGTAGACTCGGATCATTAATTAATAATAACCAAAAAAATAAATTAAAATCATAAAATGAATAGTTAAACACACAAGAGACTAATTGGGAAAATATGAAACAAAAACATCATGAACGCGGTGGAGAAGGGACTAGGACCACCGAATACAAGAAGTCGAAAAGAATGGTTTGACAAAGGCATACATAAAATAGAAGAATAAAATAAAGCTACGGAGAAATGGCTAAGAAACAAAGACACAAAGCTTGGAAGAATACAGAACAAAACGCAAAAACGCCACAAAATATTTTAAGAAAAGAAAAGAAGTGTGGATTGGTGAGTGTATGAGAGAGGTTGAAAGGAATAGCAAATATAACAGAAAGCTTTCTGAGGTGATAAAGACGCAAAACAGAACTAGCAAATCATAACTTTATGGAGGAAAAGAGGTAGTGGAGAAAACAGATGAAGAACTAACACAGATAGCAGAGATATGGAAGTGGAAGAGTCCACTCAGGAAGAATATACGGAATATGTTAAACGAATGAAAAACAACAAAGCGCCTGTATCTGATGATATACCAAATGAACTTATCAGAAATAGAAGCGAAGAACTGCTACACAGAATCTACCACCTGATAAGGAGAATATGGAAGCACGAGATAATGCCCACAAAGTAGAAAACATGACTACTAATTCCTATATTAAAAAAAGAGACCCAGCGCAATGCATTAACTACAGAGAAATTATGTTGCTAAATACAATATTCAAAATATTAACATCAATGATTAGAGATGCACTAGGGAAATGTATGAAGGGGCAACTCGGAGAATGTCAACAGGGTTTCAGAAAAGAGAGATCGACAGTAAACGTAGTTCATATACTGACACAGATTTTTGAAAAGTGCTACGAACACAATCAAAACAAATAAAGTTAGTGAAAATGACAATGAACGAATCGGCAGGAAAAGTAATTACAAATGAAGAAACAAGAGACGAAATTAAAATAGGAAATGCTGTGATACTGCATTGTCAGCAATTCTGTTTAATATGGTGTTGAAAAGAATATAGGTAGTTATAGTTATTCTAGTGAATAACAAAAATCAACAAAACCATAATAGAGAGCAGTCCACAAATCATAGCAATAGCACGACGTTGGAAAGTGCATTAACATTCATTACAAAAGAGACTACAACTAGGAAACTAGAAACAAACAACAACAAAATAAAATATATGACAAGTAGTAAAACATAGAGCAGTGCACAGGAAATAAGAGTGGGAGTACATATTTTCGAAAAGGTTCGGGCACATTGAAAAACGTGAAAAGTATACAATAATTAAGAAAATCAAAGACTGGAGAACGATGGTAAATAAGAGAAAGGAGAGGCCCAAATTAAGATGAGAAAGTCAAGTGTTGAAAGATTTGAGTAAATTAAACATACTTGAGATTAGCAGTACCTACAGTCCAAAAACCAGGAGGAATAGAATAGAATAATAGACGCAGAGAGAACAGCATTAAGATAAAGGAAGAGCAGTGGACTCAGCGGAGTAATTCACCCCACACAATGAATTGGAAAGCCTCCTTGAGGCGGCCCAGTTCCGAATTGAATGTTTTTCGTGAATATATGTACATATGTATACACCGTGTCCAAAGTTATCGGTGCACTATTGCTATCTTAGTTATTTCTGTAACTACGATTTTAGTTAAATGAGCAACTTTCTAGAGTTTTTAACGCTGATTACTAGGGAGTTCTTGAACAGACAATTGAATAACGCATTCTCGAGAAATTTCGAAATTTATAATTTTTTTAAATGGAACCCCTGTATTATTTGTACATATTTTGGATCATCACAATATTTTGAACAAAAAATGTCCAGTACATAACTATTCTTAACGTAAAAATAAACAAATGAGAAGCGTTCAAAATTTAAAAAATTATTAACATGTAATTCTAAGTAGGTGATGAAAAATCATAATAAACTATTACGTTAACAGTAGAATAAAAATAACAAACACAATAATCAATATAATTTTCCTTTTGTATTACAAAATTTTGCCTAAGTGTGCTGTTCAATGCATTTCTCGGCTCTCGCGATAACGCTTTGTGTGGCTTTTTTGCGATTAATAAAGCAGTTCTGTTTGATTTTAATTGTCAAAGACACATTATTAATAGTAGACTTCTTTCACTTTTAGGCAAAACAAGCATGTGATATGCTCATTTACGTTATCAAAAACGTATAGAGTTTAAGTCTCTTTCGCACGGTTAGTTATCAAAATAGTTTATTAAGAATAGTCCGTTATTTGATTTTGTGTTTACGCATTCAGAAAAGTGTGATATGCTAGAGGCATACCTGATTTGTAGAAAAAGTGCGCGTTATTTTGAAAAGACATATGTGAATCGCCACCAAACCAATTCTATTTTCTAAGATTGTATAGAAAATATCAAGTTAATGAAGATACATATTCTATGGTCTGATGAATCTAACTTTTCAAATTCTGGTATTATGCATAAAAATTTTGCGATCAAATTAATTTAATTTGTACAATTTAGGAATGTGTAATAAGAAAAATCAACATTACTGGAGTAGAGAAAATCCTCTGAGAATAGATCCGTGCAATCTTCAGCACGGGTTTAGTTTAAATGTGTGGTGTGGATTAATGGGTAACAGAATTCTAGGTCCAGTTTTCTATCATGGTACCTTAACTGGTGACCACTAGGTTGGGTTATTAACAGAAATTCTGGATGATCTTTTAGATGATGTGCCACTGCTTCATGGCTCCGTATTTATTTCCAATAGGATGGGGCACCGGCTCATACTTTCGTTAAAACTACTAATTTTTTAAATAATACCTTTCATCAAAAATGTATAGGAACCAACGCGCCTATTCATTGGGCTGCACGCTCTCTTGACTTGACACCTCTCGATTTTTAGCTTTGGGGTTTTGTGAAGAATGAGGTTTACAAGCAGCGACATCCAAATGTGATGGAGCTTGAAAATAGTATTAAGCAAACGTTAAATAATATTTCTGGTCGAACTATTAGAAAAGCCACACAAGGCGTTATTGCAGTGAACAACACGGCAATGTCTACGAGAATTTGTTAACTTAGGCAAAATTTTGTAATACAAGAGGAAAATTATTTGATTATTGTGTTTGTAGTTTTTATTCTACTATTAACGTAATATTTTATTATGATTTTCCAACGCCTACATAAAATTACATGTTAATATTTTTTTAAACTTTGAACGCTCCTCATTTGTTTACTTTTACGTTAAGAATAGTTATGTACTGGACATTTTTTGTTCAAAATATTGTGATGATCCAAAATATATACAAATAATACAGAGGTTCCATTTAAAAAAATTATAAATTTCGAAATTTCTCGGAAATTCGTTATTCAATTATTTGTTCAAGAACTCCATAGTAATCAGCGTTAAAAACACAAAAAGATTGCTCATTTAACTAAAATCGTAGCTACAGAAATAACTAAGACAGCAATAGTGCACCGATAACTGTGGACACCCTGTATACATACATGCATACATACACCGTCGTTTACTATAACGCATGATATCAGCATTATTTTTAATTGAATTATCTCCCATTCAAACTTTGCTTAAGAACTAGAGTCGAAACCTGCCTGATACTTTTTCAATTCTTATCTCCATATACATACCTGTCAACTGCTAACTGAATTCATAAATCACGAAATATCGCTTTATAACTTTTTACATTTAAAATACATTTACGTCGATACAGCGTGTTTCGAAGGTATACGATTTGTATTACTGAAGAACAGCAAATAAAATGTGAATATATTTTAATTTGAATCCAAAGTTAACTCCTTGTCAGTATTGAAAGTGCATATAAAACAAAATCAGAATATTTTTGTCAAAAATAAAATTCAATCTTAGTTACAAAGAACTAATGTAATGCTCAAATTGCTCTCCTCTTATATCCATACAAGTACAGAATCATTTTTCAATCGCATTTAACGCGAATATGAATCCAATGTTTTTAAATGCCGCTTTTGTGGTTACTTTCCGTTGTAGTGCTTTAGTTAATGTTATGTAATATAATCTCAAAACGGAAAACTTCAAAGGAAAAAGTTCTCCGTTTCTAAGGGGTGACCTCACCTACTATTCATACGGCAAGATATAGGTACTATGTCAAAGTTAGAGTGTTCAAAAATGTAAAAATTATTATAACAATTCTTAATAAAGGTGTCCAGTCAAACCATCGAATCATTCATAACGTAGTGTACCATGCCTTTAGTGTGAAAGAGCCACGATGTTTATCTGTTTTCATACACTTATTATGATTAAATAATCCAACACGTGAAATTCGATTGGTCTGACCAGATTAATTGTTGTCAAAGTTTGGATCGTTACCACATTTTCTAATTTCTCACTTATAGAAAATAATGTGCCGTTGAATGATGTCTAAAAAATAATGTAATAATGTAAAATAGTATTTTCTTTAAATTTACGGACTCGAAAACTAGTGGATAAATATCTAACAAACTACAGAATATAGCTGTAGCAAAGATTCACCAGGACATTAAAATTTTCCTAAAAGCATGCAAAAAATAACGTTGATACCTTTTACCAATAGTTGAGATATAAAACTTCACAGAAAATCCTTTTGCCCTCTATCTCTGCTACGGTAATAGATATAAAAATGTATGTGGCTTGTATGTATATGCAATAATTGTGTGTTTGCAAAGTCACTTTACTAATATAGCTTTATAATAATATTAGAGACATATTATGTAAAAATATACAGGATATCCAATTAAAAAAAAAATCTAAAACAGTTTGTCAAAATTGAATCATTCGGATTGGATCGCCACAGCTTGAAATTTTGCCAGAAGTATCTTTTGTTCCTTGATAAAAGAATTCCCAATTATTTCATTTTAACCTTCACATTTGTGCAGTGCTGGTTATTCAATTGCATTATATTAATATAGATTTTTTAACAAAAATATTAATTTATATTAAACAAGCGCGTGAAATAATAAAAAAGCTTCGTATAGACAAGACGTCATAGATGTCAGTCACTTCTAAAAATGCGAAATCTACATAATGTTCTATTTAAAACAATCCATTATGCCGATTGTTTTTATAACACTCTGTATAATCTAAAATAACTTTCAAATATACATATCAAAACAATCAATACAAAATAATTATTATATTATAATATAATACATATTATAATTATATTAAAATTAAACAGTAACTTAAAAGGAAAATGTTTTAATTAGTTAGAACAATACAATAACAATAACAATAATAAAAATATTTCCAGTATTGTGTTTTAGATACATATTATACTAATATAATATGATGTAAAAATGATGAATATAAAAATCAATAATCAAATCCGTTTTGGTTATTGAAATAAGAACGTTTTCCCAATATTTTTATTTAATGATAATAATATAACAATAATACGTTGCTAGAATACAATCCTAACAATTTTCGGGGCCTTTTTTAGATAAAGACCGGCAACACTGCCTGCATATATCTAACATTATATTATTAAAAACATATATTATACCCAAATTAGCCAAAATCTGTTAAGTGAGAAAAAACTGTCTAATTATTAAATTTTTTGATGATTTTCATCATCATTTTCTCAATAATTATTGCTTCCGATGGTGTAAAACACCTCGATCGTAAAAAGACTTTATACCTACAATTTTCCTGCATTATATTAATTAAAAGAATTCATTAGGATGGAATTTAAGGTATTACAAGACGCCGCGGCGCTATAACGTATTTCCTCTTCACTCTGTATAAACACGCAATGTGATTTACGACGTAAGCTTAGATACCAATTCATTGTTCTGGCTCGGGCAAAAATGAAAATAAGAAAGAAACAATGGTGAATAGGTATTTCTGGATGGTTTCGATATGTTCCTTCCTCGTTTAAGAAAATGAAATTTATTTTCTACAAAGGAAATGTAATAACGGCAATTTGTTGTGAGATGGTTTCTGTACGTTGCAATACGTACATTTCCTCGTTAGTTTTTACGTTTTGTTCAGTAGCAGTACTTTCCGTAATTTAAAACATATGTATTCGAATCCAAAATTTCATTGCAGCAAATGATATATGTAAGTACATATATACTAAACAATTTAAGAAACACAAATTTATTGAATACTTACTGTTGTAAGCTTTTACATATACCATGAGTATTTTTTATCTCATATACATACATACATATCTCATATACATACATATTTCATATAACATTAAGATGCCGTATGTGCAGTTTTAATGCATTCTAGACAATTATACAAGTAAACATTCACGTCGTCAAGACTTTATTTGAATAATTATCATTTCGTTATTATAATAGTTCAATTAAATACAACACAAGATTAATACGTCGTTAAAAATCGAACAAAAAAAATACTACAGTGGTTGTAATAATATTCAGTGCCAAAGCCACCGTTTTTGAACTGACCACACTCAAATGATATATGTACCTAATAATATTTTTAGGTTATAATACAGCACTATACAGGTTACAATTTATTTCAGTACATCAGAAGTGAAATTATATTAAGTTACTATTTTTAAATTATTGAGTACACTTAATATCCGTTCTAATCACAAAATATTTAATCATTTAGTAATGAAATACCTACAAATTTAAAAAAAAACTGACTTGATGCACTTTACCTCTGCAGTGCTAATTTTGAAATTATGTACAACAAGACTCAAACAAAACTATTGGGTAACTGAAAACATTTCAAAGTAATTGTTATAAGTGACCGCCTTCACGTTCTAAACAATAGACTAACTGATAATAACAAGACTGCGCAGCATTTCTTGGACAGTTTAATGTTTCCAAGTTTTCGGTATTAAAAACATTAAAAAAATGGTAAAAGTACAAACCTTACAAATTTGACAGCAAGAACTGAGTTTTGCAAAACTATGTTAACCTATCAAATCAAAATGGATACATTTTAGAAAACATAGGTTTTACATGCAATGCGTCATTTCCCTTGAATGGCATCGTAAATGCCCAAAACTATCGCGATGTTCGTATTTCTCTAATTTCAATTCTTCTTATCCTATTCCTTTCTTATTCCAATGAGTACTAGTCACAATTCAGCTACTACGCGCATAATCTAACCCACACCCATTATAATAAGAGTGTTTAATGTTTGGGCCGGAATAATAGACAACGCCGTTATCAGCCCCTTCTTTATCGATTGCACGTTTAACACAAGTTTCGGGAACTTCCTTGTACACGTATTATTTCGGAAATATGAAATTTAAATATTGAAAATGTGTGACTCGAATGGGGCCTCAACACATTCTACTGATGCTATCACGGAATTCCTTAAAGAAATGTTTCCAAATTCCTAAATAGGTCGATTTGGCCCTATTGCTTAGCCACCACGCTTGCCTGACTTGCCGACAAATGACTTGTTTCTTTGGGGTATCTTAAGTGTAAAATTTATAATAATATATAGATAGAAGGTATTCAGGAAATATGGGATCGCATACTCACTGCGTGTAATGCATTGAATACCAATTTCTTAAAAAATGTTGGCCAAGCGTTTTATTATCGTTTAGCCTATATTATAGCCTAAAAATATTATTAATTAATAATGTGTTTCATTTGATTGCGATCGATTCGAAAACAATGACTTGGCACTAATGTTATTCCCAACCACAGTAGTATTTTTCTGCTCGATTTTCAACGTATTAATTTTGTATTGTGTTGAATAACGAAATGACAATCTAATTAATTTATTCAAATAAAATCTTGACATACTTGAATGTTTATTTTTGAAAAAGTGGATTGACTTGCATTGTACGATTGTCCATAATACATTGACTTGTCCATTTTAAAACTTAACATAGGGCATGTTAACATTATACATATGTTCAGAGATAAGAAAAATGTACGGTATACATTTTTGTGGTAGCAGAAAATCTTTTACTATCACATTACTTTTAATATAGCTGAGAATACTGTTTCATTTAAAATATTTCTACATTCACGAAAATCCAATTAAAATATCTAATTAAACTGCTGGCTGTCATAAAGAAATGAACTCCTGGTTGATATATTTTAATGAGATGTTCTGCAAATATGTATTTTATTCGTATTGAGGATGAAACTTTTAGCGAAATATATTTAATTACACGGAAGCTAAAAATGATATATTTTTATCTAGACATTTATGTTGGTCTCATTTAAAAATATACTTGTAACTTTATCTAGTCCTCATAGTATACAAATGAATGTTGTGTATTCGATATCAAATTCGTTATTCCAAGGACGTGGTCTTTAAGCTAAGACAAGAGCAACACAATTTGCCGCGTAAAAGTTTCGAGTACAACCTTTGTCCAATTGTTAAGTGCTTATTAATTATACAAAATTACTATCAATTTCACATTTTCAGATGGCCCACAAAGTACGAAAACTCTCCATAAAGAAAAGTAGAACTTCAAGAGTCCCGCTACCATAACAACCATAAAAACAGAATTTTCTCCTTCTGAAAAGACAGCAGCCTTAGATCTAAGGCAAAATCACTTTAACATGCCTAAATAAAGATAAACTAATCAAAAAAAAAAACAGTCGTCAAGAGCAGTGAAGTCCCTCCGCACCTGGTCTCTGTTCGGAGATTTCCACCTTTTCAGAGAAGATAATTGCGGGTGCCACACTGTTCGTTAGCATTCGTAACAGAGGCTCGTCCCGTATCGTTCCCGTAGTGTCTAATGCTAGAGGGTGCCACAAATTGTTGTCTGCAGTCTGAGGATCGCCGCCATATCCTCCGCTTTGACAAAAAG
>SMLS01037231.1:0-33716 GCA_004785975.1 Popillia japonica | reverse complement strand
GTTGTAAACTTACACATGCTTTCACGTGTGGTTTCTGTCTTATCGCCATTTTCAATTTCTTATTTTTCTATTTCCGGCGTGCTTGCACTCGAACATGTATAACTTGTGTTGGTACTGCTTTTAGTACTGGTGGTAGTATCTCCTCCTGAGCAGACACAACTCTGCTGACTAGCTGTTTTACTGCCACTGTTCGATGTTTTGGATTCTGACGGAGTTTTCTTAGAACAGGTGCAATTATCCTGGTCACTTTTACTTTGGTCTTTAGTTGATATTTTATCGAAACATACGCAGTTACTGTCGGAGCTGTTATTTCCGGATTGTACATCAGCAGTACTTTTACTACTTTTATTTTCAGCATCGGACGGTTTACTTTTTGTAGCAGATGATGTTTGTGAACTTACACAACTGCTTTTGCTATCTGTGTTATCCTCTTCAGACACGCCACAGTAACATCTTGAGTCTTCCGTCCAACTTTCATCTGCACAGGTACAGCTATCATCATCTTCTGTGATCACTTTACAAATAATGTCCGCTGTGATATCTGCACATGGGCAAGTTGTTGTACTGGAAAGTTCTACTTCGCTTTCTTGAGCACTTGAAGATGATATTTCGTTACAGCAGTCACAGGACCGCACTGAACTTTTATCGGGCGCGTACTTTTTATCAGCTTCACAATCACATCTATCTTCAGCTTCTTGTTTCCTTCGCCATACATTACATTCTTCACAATTACATATACACGGTATTTCAAAACTACTTTCCTTTATGTTTTTACTAGACGGCAACATCTTTCCTACCGCTTGTTGTTGCTCTTTACATATATCACAATTACATATGCAAGTTCCGGAAAAATCAACGAATTGCGTTGTCGTAGGTTTTTGACATTCTGAGCAAGCACATATTGGGAGTATGGTGGCATCGCCAATTTTGCATTCACATGATTCAGTTGTTTTAAATTTCTCTCCACAAATTTCGCAGTCACAAATTCCGTCAAACTTCACACCTAAACGATCGTAACATATACATTCTTCTTTAACTCTAGTTTCAGATACAACGCCTAACTTTTTCTCTAACTGTAATCTGCAAGAATCGCATTTGCATATGGGTACTTCAATATCAGTTTCGTTAGGTTGTTGAGACTCTGAGCAACCACAAGTCAGTGGTTCAAAATTAAGATCAACAGCGTTAATACGTTTTAGAACTTCTTGAGCACACAAATCACATTCACAAACTGTTGCATCTCTAAATGCCTTTTCTTTATCAGTGCAAGTACACTCGCCAGCTGTCTTTGTCTTTTTCATATCATTGTTAGGAGCTAGTTTTTCTGGAACCATATCATCAAATATGAGACCATCTTTTTGCAGACGTTCGATTACTAATTCTGCGCAACGGGTACAATCACAAGTTGTATCTTTTTTAGAATTAATATCCTTTTTCTTTCTGCTAGATCTAGGAAATCTTGAAATAGGCTGTGGATATTTGAAATCATAAAGATTTTTAGGAAAATTGTCAGGAACCTTAACAGGGCAAGGATTACAGGTACAGACGTTTGTAACTGCACCTGGATCTTTGTCTGATGGTGCTTGAAATAACTTAATAAAATTTGCAATATATTTTTCAGCATATTTAGGATCTTTCTTTAAATTATAGCAAAGATATGCTGGCATTTGCAGTTGCATAACTTCCAATCGATGAGTTATTTCACATCGCTTTCGTGCGAGTTCTTTAACTCTTTTTTCATATTTTGTTGCAAGCTTTTCCCAAAAGCCTTTCTTTGGGTCTTCGTTACATGAGCAGCTAGACATGATAAGATGTGAAATGGTAATGATCACTGACAATTTAGATTTTATAGGTCGAATATGGTCGTGATGATAGTCAAATCTTGAAATGATAGTTATGACATGGTTATGACAGCAGGAAATATATCTAAGTAACAGATGAGAGCGGCACAGAGTCACAGGTCACAGAGTATAGCATGCTACTAGGTAATAGATGTGTAATAGATGGGGGTAATAGTAATAGCATTGTAGTAATATAATACAGGCAGGTATGTTTATGTACTGTGTATTGTTACCGCTAGAAATGTTGCAACGTAGATATTAAAGTAGCAATGCTAATAAACACATTGAGAGTGACAGATTCACTTTACATTAAAAACATTTTAATATAAAGCACATATAAGTTATTAGAAACTAACAAAACACATGATTACCATGGTATCCGCTGTATAATATTTATTGGTTAGCATATTTCAAACTCTACCAGAAAATATTCATTGATGTGCATTGATGTGTTCATAGAATAATTAATAAGTTGCTGTACGGATTTGTGACATAGCTGTGATCTGGCTGTGATATCAGTGGATATCAGCGGCGCAGCTGTCAACGTGACAGTATATAATGTGACCTCCAACAGTCACAAATTAGTGAAGCGAAAAATAAATAAGATATATAGAAGGAGACATCTGTCTTTAGAAACATTTTACAACGATTTGACGACAGGATGGTTAGAAAAACGCCAGGCGAAAACTTGTGTATCTCATATACTTACTAAGAAAGGTTAACCTGCTAACTACATGCGCAATAACCTTACAGGTAAGTATATCGTAATCAGGAATATATGGACAACCTGGAGTTTTATGGGAGAGCGCGCCAGTTTTTTAAAATTTACCTCTTCAGTAACGGTTAATAAGCAGTTTGTGTTCTGTGAAGGTAATAAATAGCATCTACGCATGTGCACAATGTAAGTGACACGTGACACGGAAAGACAGTTTCTAAAATACAATTTGTAAGTACTAAATTATATTATTTGTTTTTATTAATTTTCTAAGGTTTTCGTTACATTCTAGAGTCTCATCCATAAGTTAGTAATCTTTAGAGAGAGAAAGTTCATGCAATAGAATGATACAGTGTTTTTCTTTTGGTTTTCCTCTTTTGTCAAATGTATTTCACTATAGCTGCTTTCGTTCGTGCCACTTATTTTGATCATGATTAACGTAAACATAATCCGTGTTCAGTAATCATTTGTAACTAATCCGACGTCGCGAAAGAACGTCGTATTCAGAGCTTTGATTCAGTACCGATTGACACTGACATAAACGAAATGGAGAAAATTAATCTTGAAAATGTTTTTGATGGGTTAATTATGATAAAAAATAGTAATTTTGCAAACAAAATGTCGTCCGTTTTATATAAACGTACTGGATATCAAAATTTTAAAAATATTTCTAAGATTTTACAAAATGAAGAAACTGCTGTTGCTTCCAATAATTTGAATCTTACTGACAGTGGATTTATCATTCGCATGGAACGACGTTCTTCAGAATTTAAAAATATTTTAGGCGATAATAGACGTAAATTTGCATTTGAGAATTTATTGCATCATGTTATAGTGAAATGTAATAGTAAAAATATGTAAATTTGTTGTAAATAGACCAATATAACCATTAAACAATCTTTTATTAATAAACGACTTTTAAATGTAAATAAAAATGCAATTTTTAATATTTTAGATGCATATTTTGTAGTTTTTTAATGCATAATTATTCGAACCCTAGTGATAGGTTACAATAATTATAACGATTATAACTATTAGGTTAAGAGCACATATCACGTACTACTATAGTGACAATTAGTGATGTGATCTGTGGTTAAGAGGTTATGTTTTTATGATTGTAAACATACAAAACATCATTTATTCCGGATTCAGAGGGGTGGAGGGATTGCAACGGATTTATAATCATGTTTCATGTAAACACGATTCGAAAGGTACAATCGAACACGCATATACCGAATCCTGATTTGTTGATTAGTAAACATATGTACGAACAAAAGCACCTTATATATATCCCAAAACTATTTCCCACATACGTCATTTTTGACATTAATATATTGAATGAAGTTCACCATTTGTCAACACTTTTTCACGTTATTGCAAATAATTTTCCTGTGTTTTAATTTATAAATTAAAACAAAGCAAGAAAGTTCGACACAATTTTTTCATCTGAGAAAATTTTATACAGCGTGCCCCAAGTTTGAGATATGACGTCATTGACAATTTTTTTAAAAAGCAACCCCAATTTTTTATAACTATTCTTAAAGGGTATATCAAACTACACATGCTTACCAAATTTCAAGTTTTTATTCGTTGTCATTAAAAAGAGATTTAACAATAACTTTTTGTTTTGAACTTTAAAAACGGCGCATCAAAGGGTTTTTGTTTATCATTTTTTTGTCAAACCAGGTTGACTTCTTATCACGATCTCAAAAACAAGGTGATAAATATGGGGGCACTTGAAAGGCAAAATTTTTAAAACCAAACCGGAAAATATTAAGGTGTTGAAAAAACGAATGACAGGAGGAGCTGAAGTAATTAGAAATGTTCAAAATGAGTTTCAATTCCGTTTAGGGTATTGTCAGGAAGTACATGGACATTTTGAACATTTATTGTAGAAGAAATACGATTGAAATGAATCGGATTTCTTCATTTTTCGAATTAGTTATTGTTAAATATCTTTTTAATGACAACGAATAAAAACTTTAAATGTGGTACGCATGTGTAACTTGATATACCCTTTAAGAATAGTTACAAAAAAATTAGGGTTGCTATTTAAAAAAATAATGTCAATGACGTCATATCTCAAATTTGGGACACGCTGTAAAAAAAATTCTTAGATAAAAAAGTGGGCAATTTAAAATACTAATCGACGTATCCGAGAATATTTCCGGAAAACAGACTGTTTTCGTTTTACTGAATTTATTCCAGATTACAGAGTCACACTATACATACAGCGTTAGTAAAAGGTCCCGGAACTGTCGAATAACTTTGACATTTGAAAATTATGATTTCTGACATTTGGTATGGGGGTATAGTTAATATAAATGCATTTTATGCTATACAGTTTATATTTCTTTCACTTCCGGTTTAATCGGCAATACGTCCAACTTTTTTTTTTAACAGAACGCCCAGATTTTTTTAACACTTTTGAATGCAAAATAAAAAACTACGTTCAGGAAGTATTAAGATGTTTGTTTTTATTCACAAGAAAACAGTTAAAAAATTAAAAAAGTGTCCTAATACAGAAAAAACAAGGTACCTTTGAAAAAAGTTGTTGTTTAGTGTTTGCATTCTTTTTGCCGTCACATTTGACAATTTTAAAAGCGTTTTAACTTTTGCATCGCTATAAATTTACTTATTTTAAACATTGACACATTTGAAAATGGCAGTAAAACTTACTGAATCAGAACGAATTAAGATATTAATGATGCGTGGGTACGGTGATCGTCAACGTTCTTTTGAAGAGGTTCGTATTGTGTTTAATACTGTTTATCCGGATCGTCACATTAGTAAAAGTATGGTATGCCGAACAATTCAAAAGTTTGAAGTCTTTCGTCAGGTGAAGGATTTACCTAGAAGGGGACGTCCATTAACAGCAACAGATGAAGAAACTAGTTTAAATGTGTTACTTACAGTGGAAGAAAATCATCACGTGTCCACAACACAATTAGGTCAAATTCGTGAGATCTCTCAAAAATCTGCTCATAAGATTTTTAAATCAGCAAGAATGAAAGCCTATAAAATGTATCCCGTCCATGAGTTAACTGAAGATGATCCAGATCGTAGACTACATTTTTGCGAAACAATGACGGAATTGATCGAGCAGCAGCCTAATGTTTTAGATCACATCATTTTTTCAGATGAGGCAACGTTTTGTCTCAACGGCACTGTGAACAGACATAATTGTCGCTACTGGTCAATTGAAAATCCGCATTGGATTGAAGAAGTCCATACACAGCGTCCTCAAAAGGTGAATGTCTGGGCTGGTCTTGTTGGAAACAACATCATAGGACCATTTTTTATAAGAGGAAATTTAATTGGCTACGTCTACTTAAATTTATTGCGAAATGAGGTTCTCCAGCACTTGCAGCATAAGGTGATCCCCCTAATGCACATTTTTGGTTTCAACAAAATGGAGCTCCCCCCCATTTTGCCCATAATGTCCGCGATTATTTGAATGAAATTTTTCCGGAACGGTGGATCGGACGTAGAGGAGCAATCTGGGCGTTCCGTTAAAAAAAAAAAGTTGGACGTATTGCCGATTAAACCGGAAGTGAAAAAAATATAAACTGTATAGCATAAAATGCATTTATATTAACTATACTCCCATACCAAATTTCAGAAATCATAATTTTCAAATAACAAAGTTATTCGACCGTTCCGGGACTTTTTACTAACGCTGTATATGTACAGTCTGTTTCAAATTAAATGCGAATCGAGGATGTTGTGTGCAGTTACCCGGTTCGCGGTGCTGTATTGTGGGTGATCTATACTTTTTCATACATAGTGATGCGTAGTTCACGGGTTTTTGCGTCTAACATTCACGTAATATCTCAATTTATACTTTAGCTATATTGGTTTTTATTGTTTTAAATGCAATATATATAATTGTCGTCATTTATAATGAATCAAAACATCGTTAGCGATACAGCACAAAATATTGTAAAATATATCGTGTAACTACACGTATTTGCAGGAAAACTTGAAAACTAAATACGTTCTTGGTTAATAAAAGTAGAAAATGTGATTTTCGGATATATGAATACATTTCATGGTATATGTAATATAATCTTGTCTGTAGTCTCATTATTATAATTTCAAATACTACGTAATACCGTTGATTTGTAATACGTTTGATTGTCGTAACGATCGAACAAAGCATTATAGAGCTTCTCCGATGGAAAACGTGTGTTATTATTTATTATTAAGTATTAAAATTAAACATATTGTGTAGGTATCTGTTAAGAGATAGTGGTCTCCTGGAGAAGCTTGCTTAAATGCGGAAGGATATTGTATTAGAAAAATAGCATGCGGATATTTCAATTGAGAATCGCTGACACGTCATCCTTTAAAATCTCGAGTACCTAAATAGTTGCTTCTTTCTGGTTACGCACAAAAGAATGCTTGCGTAGCATTTTCATATTATATAGAAATGCTATTATTTTAAAATGGTGTTGAGAATTGCTATCTTTATTAATCAAATTAGTCCTTTGATGTCTTTGTATATTGACTAAATAATGCGATGAAGCTTCAAAAATAATATATAATATATTATAATAATATTTGGGGATAAGCTCCATACAAAAATGTTTATGGAATTATATATTACGTTAAACAAGAATAATTGTTTTTGTATTTAAATCTCCAGATCATGCAATAATATAAGTGTATGTGAGCAGTACTATTCGCATTTAATTTCAGAGAAAATGATAAATAATAGATCTCGAATGTATCTATTCGGCTACTCTCAGAATTTATTTCGCATTAGTGGTAAACAAAGCTAATTATGTCACACATGATAAAGATACTCGCCACTCTTGTGACACAATATACCTTTGTTTACCACAAACAATTTGATTATTGATTGCGTAGTGTTTTATATGTTATTTAGAAATAGAACGGCTTTAATTTGGTATTTCCCTGATTTTAACACTTTGATCAGAAAGCTTGAAGGAAATCTTACTGCAGATAAACTTTATTTATCTGCCTAACAATGCCGCGTCTTCCTCGACAAAAAGATATTTCGGCAGAAGATAAAGGAAAATTAAACGCACTGCTGCATAGAAATATAATAGTAGTGGAAACTTTATGTTCAAATATGGTATTAAGTGAACAATATAGAATCTTCTGTCCCCAATATACATCTGCCACAAATATTACAAAGACGCCGCAAGTACTATTTTAGGCAGATAAATAAAGTTTATCTGCAGTAAGATTTTCTTCAAGCTTTCCGATGAAAGTGTTAAAATCAGGGAAATACCAAATTAAACCCGTTCTGTTTCTAAATAACATCTAAAACACTACGCAATCAATAATCAAATTGTTTGTGGTAAATAAAGGTATATTGTGTCACAAGAGTGGAGAGTATCTTTATCATATGTGACATAATTAGTTTTGTTTACCATTAATGCGAAATAAATCCGGAGAGTAGCCGAATAGATACATTCGAGATCTATTATTTATAATTTTCTCTAAAATTAAAAGCGAATAGTACTGCACACATACACTTATATAATTGCATGATCCGGAGTTTTAAATACAAAAACAATTATTCTTGTTTAACGTAATATATAATTCCATAAACATTTTTGTATGGAGCTTATCCCCAAATATTATTATATTATAATATAATATTATTTTTAAAGCTTCATCGCATTATTTAGTCAATATACAAAGACATCAAAGGACTAATTTGATTATTAAAGATAGCAATTCTCAACACCATTTTAAAATAATAGCATTTCTATATAATATGAAAATGCTACGCAAGCATTCTTTTGTGCGTAACCAGAAAGAAGCAACTATTTAGGTACTCGAGATTTTAAAGGATGACGTGTCAGCGATTCTCAATTGAAATATCCGCATGCTATTTTTCTAATACAATATCCTTCCGCATTTAAGCAAGCTTCTCCAGGAGACCACTATCTCTTAACAGATACCTACACAATATGTTTAATTTTAATACATAATAATGAATAATAACAGACGTTTTCCATCGGAGAAGCTGTATAATGCTCTGTTCAATCGTTACGACAATCAAACGTATTGCAAATCAACGGTATTACGAAGTATTTGAAATTATAATAATGAGACTACAGACAAGATTATATTATATACCATGAAATGTATTCATATATCCGAAAACCACTTTTTCTACTTTTATTAACCAAGAACGTATCTAGTTTTCAAGTTTACCTGCAAATACGCGTAGTTACACGATATATTTTACAATACTTTGTGTTCTATCGATAACGATGTTTTGATTCATTATAAATGACGACAATTATATATATTGCATTTAAAATAATAAAAACCAATATAGCTAAAGTATAAATTGAGATATTACGTGAATGTTAGACGCCAAAAATCGTGAACTACGCATCACTATGTATAAAAAAGTATAGATCACCCACAATACAGCACCGCGAACCGGGTAGCTGCACACAATATCCTCGATTCGCATTTAATTTGAAACAGACTGTACATTATATACTCATATACCAAGAGCTAACTTTTAATTTGACGATCCTCTTTATATGAATAAAAAAAAGATGAAAATTTAACTTTCTATTAGTTAACACAGTCACGAAATACGCACCTGTTACTCTGCTGGGCTGTCTCAATCCATACCCTCGCCGTCTAACGACAAGAATTCGCTACTGCATCTTTGTCTAACTACTACAAAATGCCATCGACACATCGATCTTTTCAATCAAATCAATTCGACGAAGCCCTCGTTCCGTACTACTGCGAGGCGACGGGGACGAATCGTTGGACATGCGTAATTCATTTCAAGTGATACCGGCGTTCGATTCATTTCGTTAAGTTCTTCATAAGACGTCGCTGGATATTAGGGTACGGGGTTTTAAGTTTATAACGGTTAGTAAATCTTGATCGCGGTCAGTAATTATTAATACACTGAAATCTGTTATCAGTTACATTATCTGATGCTTCGATGTAAAAGTAAGACTGAATAAAAACAAATAAATGCTACATATAGCAGATCACTGCGTTTTTTAGTTATCAAATGAATATTTTCTTATTTTCCCTTTTCACTAATACAAATCGCCCAACAACAACGCAGCTGCGGCCTTATGGGCATGTACGCCTACTGTTCAGGTCCATCCTACTTAGAGCCGACCAGGTATGTACATATATTATGTATGTAACGCAATACTTTAAAAAATACGTACTAGCCTAGTTTAAAATTTCAATTCTGCTGAAGCAGTCGCCTAAATATATTTCCATATGTTGGACATAGTTTTGGCTATGTTCTTATGTTCAGACGCAGTATAAATTCGAAGATAGAGTTATTCTTCATCCATGGGCTGTCTTCCCTTTATGATAGTTTTCTCTTGACTAAACAGCTCTTCTATTGGGTTTTAAAAAGGACTGTACGGGGCAGAAATACTGGTACATGTCTATGCGGTCTGATCAGCTGTTGAATTGCATCCGTTATATGAAATCGGGCGTTGCCCATGACAAAATATGCACCTTGTATAGTATCTTCGGTTAAGCGGTCAATCAAAGATGTCAAGAATTCTCCAAAGTCTTCTACATTGTAAGGCCGGTTTCGAATGGTGAATAAATATAATGAATTGATACATTGCAGCAGCAATCGAATAATTACGGCTTCTTAATTGAGGCTTAACTTTGTTGGATCTACTATTTTTTCTTTGATCTTCCATAAGAGCTTCTAGAATTCACTTGAATCCCAAATTCGTCAATAAAATCTATTTTTTTCTACGAATCATTATTCTTGTTGTACAGAGCAGCATAATCAAACATAGTTTGGATAACGTCTTGCACCTTACGCCTTTCTGGCGCAAAAGAAACGCGGTTTATTAGAGAATTGTGAAATGTCTTTGTCTCTGTCAATGGTTGATAAGCTTGCCTCTAGTTGCGGATTTTGTTCTAACAATTTGTTTATTATTTGTTTTAGTGGTACAGTGGAATCCTCATCAATTAAATTGCAGCTATTTTCTTTCTCATATTGTGTAAACTTGTTGGGGCGATGCCCAACTGTTCCTTCAGCTCGTTTGTTATTCATTATATAGTCTTTTCTTTCAGTGTTCGGGAGAACATTAAATTGTCGTCCTCTCTGGACTGGCGAACTACTGTCGTTCATTACTTTGATTATTAAAGCACGTGTGTCGTTCGAGATTTTGTTGTTTTTCTTTGTTCAGAATACAAGAAACGATTCCTTCACTGCATTTATGAATCAACAAATGATAGAGCCAGCAACTGCACTTAAAACGCGAAAGAGAAAACTTGACGTTCCATCTGGAAAATCTAGATCTTCTGCAAATTTAGAACGGCAGCCTGATGCAAGAAACCCTCAACTTTGTACATACATCATATGCCATACCAGAATTTATTACGTTGGATAATGGAAACGACTGTGATGCTATAGAAGATGAGAGTGTTGAGAAAGATTGTGATATATGTACCTCAGGTGAAAATTCCTATAAAAAACTGTAACATTGTACTAAATAAATTTGTAATCTGTTTCTTTTATCATAATGATAGAGACCTAAATACAATGAATACAAATACATCGTTTTATATATTTCCGAACCTCGGGTTATATGGTACGATAGAAATTTACAAAAAATAAACCAAGTAAGAAATATATGCTAGCCAGACTAATCTATTTAAAAAAGACTGAAAATGTTTGGTTAAACCATTCAAAAGTTATTAACAAACAATATTATTTAAAAATCGGGTTACGGTCTACCTACAGCAAAATATGATAAGGATATATAGAATGTGGATTATATTTGTAAGACAAGAATATAATTAGCGGATAGATTTTCCAATCTTGGCTACTGGTTTCTTTAGTTTGTGAAGTAACCATGATAACATTTCACCCAATACAATAATTGACCTAGTAGGTTACATATACATAAGTACACTAATTAATAACGCACTGTACGTATGTATAATATAATAAAAACTAATATTGTACCAGTGAAAATTTATCATCTATGCACTACTATAATAAAAAAGTGTATTCACTCAATACAGTTTGCAGTACGTTTCGCTTTTAAGTTGAAACTAACTCAACATTGCCGAACCCTCTCTTTCAAGAACTTAGAGTTCAAGGATACTACTGGGATAGTGGCGTAGTTGCTCGTACCCCCGTGTTTTATGTTCTTCGGAAGTATTGAAATTTGATACATCGCTTCTGAGTTTAGGATTTCGTAATTTTACATTTACATTTAATTGATGTATCGGAAAAGATAAAATCGTAGGTCGTTCTACAGCGACAGATGCAATAATAACTCATGATCAGCCGATGCTTCTTGTCATTACTATAGCCTACTAAAGCATGTATTATTACTAGAGCGGACCAATTTTCCTGCAAGATAGCTGCGCCGATGCGAGGGTGATTGTATCGCATCAGAACTAATAAAAAGCATTCAGTATGTATCTTGTACCCGCTTAGACTGCATGTAAGTGTAAGTATACGTAACAAAATGTCGTCGACACATAAATCGAGAAAACGACCGTTGTTAGACGAAGTGAATAAGTTCTTTGTCGAATATCCTGTATGCAAGCTGCCTTTCGCTTTCGAAGTGCTCCGCTACGAGGTTTACGAGTTACAGTACCTGTTTCACGAAATTTATGTATCTATGCAAGCATGGACTTGACTTAGCAGCTGTACATAATACATACATTACATAATTAGTAGATTAGGAAACCGTTGTGGGAAATCCTGCAAGTAGTGATTAATGGAACAAACTCAGTCTGCATTATCTAACTTTCGACCAATTTTAAAATAACTTTCAATTATAAACTTTTCGTGTTGTAACGGAAATGGAAGCTTTAGTAGTTTAAGCTTGTCACTGACAGTAGTCAAAATTTGTTTTGGATGGAGTCATGGAGTATATAACCACAGATATAACTTAAACACTCAAAAGAAGTGGTGACAACATAAGAAAAAGGAAGTATAAAAGATCATAGTTTGTACGTAATAGTAAAGGATGCACGATAAAAACCACGTGACAAAAGGCAAAAGCGCGTCTTGGCTGCGTTCATAACATACCTACCGCTACTTCTACGCTACCAAGCAATAACGTAGCGATCAGTGCCACAAGTGAACGGCAGAATGTTCGTTGTTCACGCGGTTTATACAAATGTCATTTTTGACACTTGAATGGTATGTGAAGTTTTGTGATCGCTGATCGCTCCCAAAGTATATACTTTTTATAAGCGGTAGCTATGGATTATGTATATTTGAAAAACGTATGGCTTAGCTTAATATCATTTACTTTTCTGTCAAATGTGATTAATTTTAAATATCAGAATTCTGGTTAGCTGAAATGTTGTATTATCGTTGGTAGTAACTAATTACATTGAATTAGAAAAAGGGTATTTACGAGATCAACTGATTACGTATATTTTAAAACGGTATGGCTTCACTGTCGGACGAGCAAGTAGAGCAGTCGAAGTCGTTCAGTATTAACCACAGTCAGTGATTTGACAACTCGTCAGACCGAATCTGATTTGCTCTGTCAAATGCGATTAATTTTAAATGTCAAAATAATGTATAAACAAATAATAAATAATACCAGGCTCGGTGGTTGAATGGTTAGCATGTTCGCTTTTCAACCCAAGGGTCGGAGGTTCACGCCCTAGCTGAGTCTGGTAATTTTTAAATCGGTTAAAAATAAGAAACATGCCTTCTTCTCGGATAAGGAAGTAAAACCGTAGGTCCTGTGTCAATGGGATGTTTGGCACATAAAAAATCACTGCTGGAGGTTGGAATACCTTGAGTCAGGCAAAATTTTAGTTGAGGACACAATAAGCCTTTTAGGCTGCAGTGTATAGAGACGCATGGAAATTTCCGATGTTCCTAGATCTCCCTCGGGTGAAAAAAAAAAAATAATAATAAATAATAAATCTTCTTTGTACGGATTGTATGTCTGCCACTACCTTTCTTTAGTTAAACACTTCCAGTATCTCGAAATGTATTTACCAGATAACGAATGCAAACATAAAACAGGGCTTCATCGATTATTATTACGTCTGGATATTACAAACAAAATTCTTCTACAACATGGTTAACTTCGATACTTCCTTTCATCATTTTCGATGTATCCATTGTGAAAGTATGACTCGATAATGAATGCCTTTTATTGATCAGTAAACACTATTTTTCTAATGCAATATAATAAGTTACTGCCAACAACAACATAACATTCGAGCTAACCAGAATTCTGACATTTAAAATTAATAACATTTGACAGTTAAGTAAATGATAATAAGCCAAGCCATACGTTTTTCAAATATATGTAATCCATAGCCCCGCTTATAAAAAGTATTTTGAATCATATAGTAACGGGCGACTATAAATGATTGTAAATTTTCGACTTAAGTTGGCAACACTTCTGTAATTTTATGTTAGCACACCTGATTTTTAAATTTAAATTTGTCATATTTGTCAACGTAAAAGCCATACAAATAAAACCACTCAATTTCATAACAATGGTATTTACTATCGAGCAAAACACATTTATTATTATTATTTTCGAAGCGGCTTACAAAATGATGACGGTAATGGGATATATTCGCTGCAATCAACTTTTGAGCAATTTGTTGCAATATATCCAGAGGACCAAGTTGATTACGGTAGCTTTACTATATACACTACAAGAATTGTTGAAAGGTTTTTGAACACCGGTAATGTGGCTAAAGGTAAATCTACTGGCCGTCCTACTGTTGCTACACCTGATGTTTTGAATAATGTTAATGAACGTATTGCAGAAAATCCTCATATTTCAGTACGTCGTTTATCTCAACAAATAGGTAAAGTCCCACTATCAATTATTATTATTTCCTTTTAACCTTTCTTACGTCCTTTCCAGAACTCTCCTATGAATCCACTCGTAAGATCCTAAAAAAGCATTTACATTTACATCCGTATAAATTTACAAATGTTCAGCAACTTCACCCACCTGATTTCGTATTACGAACACAGTTTTGTTACTGGTGTAATAACAATCTGCATAATAATATTGACCAGCAAAATATCACTTTTTATTCGGATGAGGCTTGGTTTCATCTGTCTGGTTATGTTAATTCCCAGAACTTCAGAACTTGGTCGGCAGAGAATCCGCAGAACTTAATCCAAGTGCCATTGCAAACCATTATTTTGGAATCATTTATAAATCAATTGGATGACATAGAGTCAACGAGTGGTTATTTTCAGCAAGATTCAGCTACAGCACACACTGCACAAATAACAATTAATTATTTACACCAGACCGTTTGATTAGTGTAGGTTTGTGGCCAAGTAGATCTCCCGCTTTGACGCCGCTAGATTTCTTTTTGTTCCCTTGTTTGAAAAACACAATATACCGGAATCAAATACAGAATTTACAACAGTTACGGAACGCTATTGAGGAGGCAATAGCAAATATAGGACTTGAAATGTTAGCTAATGTATTTAACAATTTATCACGACGAGTACAGTGTTGTTTAACAGTGGAAGGTCGAGACTTTGAGGTTATTCTTTGAATAATTTTTGTTTAGTCGTTTAAAATATGCGTTCAAAAATCTTGTTTCATCCACGGTTTTCTATAAATCTTCCTTCTGGCATCAGTAAACAAACATGCATAACGCATCCATATGATACAAATGACATAACCTACCTAAGTTGTACATACCTATATACAATAAATAACCAGGCAAGCCAATTTTTCAGTGTTGTCAAAGTAAATATTTGTTACAAACATTTATAGTCACTTGGTATAAAATCTATGGTTTATAGTACAATTTAAAAAAACTGCAGTGTTCTCAATCTTAGAAAGAAAACTAATTAAAAAACAGTCTACTTTAATTAGGAAAGTTTTTGAAGACATGGCCATGGTATTCTCAATTTTTTTTTCAAACGTTGACAGGTTTTTTTATAGTTACGACGTAAATGCTTTACGAGCTTTAAGCTTTACGTTGAATATCAGTTTTTTCTTTTATATTCGTTCCGACATAGCTTACAATACGTGTCTGCGATTTGAGTTTTCAGTCAATGCTGTTCACAGGTCAGCAAATCGTTATTCCAATGTGCAGCTCGGTTAAATTTAATTGATTTTGGGTATATTTTCGTATTTACCGCCGTTGTTGTAGATGTTTGTTTTATCTCTTGTCGTAATTATTGAGTGATTGTTGTCTTATTATATGTACTCAATTTTACTGTTTGTAAAATTACTTTTTGGATTAACGTTTCGGAATTATGGTTTTGGACTTTTCATATTTAGTTCTATTACATAATTTTTTCGTTTAGATGAGTTTTATCACTTGATAAGATCTACGAACACCCTCTTAAGTGTATTTATATAACCTCTTGCCTAAAATAACTAACTAATATTAAAAATAATAAGTACTGTAACGGAGCTCTTTATTATTTTTTTACAATATATTTCAACTCAGATAGAATTTAAATCTAATATTACCAACAGTAGTGACAGTAGATCTATGTGTTCATAAATTCCGTGTATAGTTTGGAGATGAAGAATATGATGATTTGATTTTAAGCATCATATTTACAGAGTGGTGCACTGCGTTCGAGAAATAAGAAGTGTTCGTAATTGTTGTTCGTTGTAAGGGAGTCCTTACAAACAACAAAATTAAGGAAGTATGAACTCGTCAACATCAGATTCCCACTAAACCATTGCGTGAACTATCTCAACAAACAGGTAAAAAATTAATATTAAGTGAAATAGTTTATTAGATTTTATAATTTTACTGGCTTATCATATACTTCTGCGCAACTAGCTGACAAAAGAAAGTTACATTTTCATCCCTATAAAGTTTCGATGGTACAGAAATTATTATATCAATATCAATTTCAAAGATGATAAGATGTTAAACCAATCATTTTTTCTTGGATGGAGCTTGGTTTCATGTAACGGGCTATATCAATTCACAAAACTATAGATTCTGGTCTGCAGAAAATGCACATGAATTTCGGAAACCGCTATTGCACCTTGTAAAAGTTGGAGTATGGTTAGATATGTCCAGGCAACGAAAGATAGGGCCACTTTTCTTCGAGCCAGCTGTCTGAGGATGCCTGACTTCACCTTGTTGCTTGGAGAATTACAGAAAATTAAGCCTGAAGCAGGTTATTTTTAGCACGCTAATTCTACAGCACAGACTTCTCAACAAATCTCCTATTATTTCCAACAGTTTTATTGCGCTAGGACGTATGATTCAACTGAAATGCGCATGATAGTATGCGACAACAATTATGTGCCAATCTCACTCGCAGCCTGCATAGATAGACTTCAATTTCTTGCCGGCGATCGTCCGTTCGATAGGAAATAAAGCATCGCTGAACTAAGATGAAGCTAGCTATTTTTGTCAATACAATTGTACAGTAGAATATAGCGTACACAGGCTAGGTATCGACCGCTCGCAGAAGTTCACATGGAATAGTTTTTCCAGTGTATACTCTGAGGAAACAAGCAAATTTTGTGAAAGCTTAAACCTGTGGGCAGGATTATCTAGTTAGGCATATTGGAAAGGGAATACCAGTAGAAGGGACATTCCGGTAATTCTTTACAGACTGAAGGATACCTAAAACCTACTTCCATTTTACCTACCAAATCGCCAAATTTGAACCCTCAGCCCCTTCTAATTCAAAATTTTGCAATTTTCAAGAATTACTCTAAATTTATTTAAACAGACATTAAAACTTTGCAGAATGTGGATAAATTATGTTTACGAAAGATTACTGACGGGAAACACCTCGGTTCTCATCAAGAAATAGCTTTCTGCCAAATAATTAAGAGCGCCCCACTCCTAACCATCCATTTTCCTTTTAAATAATCTGTCTTCCTTCGAAACATTTCGGAGTTAAGAGAGCCCCTCTTGAGAGGGTTTGAGATAATGCTCTGGTCGTACTCATCTATTGCTAGACACATGGTCACGTATGCTTCACTAGTCTGGTGGCTAAAAACCAAAGAACAGAAAGAATACGTTTTGCTACAAAAATGGCTTGCTTGCGTGGGAATTACAGGTGCAATTCGATGGAGACTAGCAGAGCTCATTTCTATGCCCTTACATAAACTAAAAGACTATGTGATACCAAGGTTATTTACACCAGAATTTATTACAGAAGGACAATGAGCGAGTGCAAGCGGCTTTATCAAGAATGAAAGGTGAAAGTCAGCAGCTTACGGTAACTCGATGTATCAACAACGCTAGAGCCGAAAACCTTCTGACACAAACACACAAAGAAGACTGCATTTCTGCTAATATTTTCATGTTTACACTTCTTATTGGTTTTAAACCTTAATGAGTAACTTTAATATCTTGATTTTCTTATTTTATGATAAGAAAGTCTAAGGTTGTAACGACAGCAGAAGGCCGTGGCTATTAAGTTGTGGGTATACGATTAGCCCTCTTAAAACTACAGTTTTTGATATGTAAAGAGCAACCTGCAACAGTATACTCATCTATTGTTTTTCTAAGAAATGTTAGAGACCCATTGGAGAGGATCTATGTAATAATTGTACATCATTTAATTCAGACCATATCTTGAAATTTGAACGCAATTATTGTCGATAAAGGCAAACTATTGCTTCTAATTAGTTTTCACGCCAGCAATTAGGTTAATCACTCCACGAAAGCATCGGAATTTATTCAAGGAAGTTTTGCAGAGTAAATTAACTACTCACAAACACTCATCTGCTGCGGCTCATCTGCAGGCAAGAGTGTTTTCTTTCTGCATTATGAATGGATACATCTTGAGAAGCAGCTACGTTAAAATGCATATTGTGGAGTGCTTTATCTATAACTAACGCAAATGCATTAGTTTTCGGTGTTTCTAAACTGACAAATCGTTGTGACGATTGAATGGAAGTTGACTACTTTGCCAAACTAATAAATGGTATATCCTTCATCAATTAGATACACAGTGTGTGTGAAGTAATGAGGTTTCCTATAGAGAAAACACTTTTAATATGAATTTTAAGGGAAAAAGTTATTCTTTATAAAAAATTTTGCTTGTATCGAAGTAATCACTTATGATACGATCAAAAACTTGTCGAGTTATTGATTTTAAATATGATTAACAATAAGTCCGAATATAATCGTAGGTCTTGTGTCAATTACGATGTTTGGCACATAAAAAATCACTGCTGGAGGTTGGAACACCTTCAGTGAGTATTTTCGATGTTCCTAGATCTTGCCCGAGTGAAACAAAAAAAAGTCCGAATGTTATATCAGTATCGTATTATCCATGTGATTACTGGTTAACAAACGTCATTTGTTGACAGTTCAACGCAGTTTAACGAGCTTAATTTGAAGAAATTGTTGACCCTAGAATACCGAATCTACCTGGTGAAATGTTATAGTACAGGAGAAGTCTCATGTAAATAAACAACTCAGTTATTTAATGCAAAATACAGGAATATAAGTGTAAGCAGAGCAGCTTTAAAGAAATTAAATAATGAGTTTCATGAAACCGAATCCGTTTCTGTGCTGACAAATAGCAGCCTCGCCAAGCGTACACTAATAATGATGCTGTGAATGTTTAGTGATGGAAAAACATTTTCGACAGATGGTTCTGTGTTCTCACAAAATCGTAGTTATTGGTCAAAGGATAATGCAAATTTTAGAGTTAACGCAAGAAATCAACTAGATATATTAAAAAGTCAATGTTTGGTGCGGAATGTTGTTTAACAGAATCATCGACCCAAGCTTTGTTAATGGAACTTTAAAATAATACAATTCTTATTACCATCACTTGAGCAAGAGGAAAAGGGACCTACGTATTTATGTACCTCCAGCAAAATGGGTGTCCAGTTCGTGGCAGCTTGATTGTTAGAGAATTTTTTAATTTACACTGTCCTGGTAGATGAATTAGACGACATGGACCAATACATCCACCAGCTCGGTCACCGGACTTAACACCCATGGATTTCTTTCGTACGAGTTACCTAACGAAAAATTGTACAGCGTATCTGTGGGAAATTAAGTAAATATTTGAAAAGGGCGAACTACCGAAGCGTTTGAGAAATTATGTAAAGTTGAAACACTAAACTGCGTTTACAAACATTTGAAGATTGTGCTGAATGTGAAGGAGAACATATGGAGTAACTTTAAGTCTGTTTTTTCACAACGTTAAATTTACGCAAAAATTAGCGAGAAAATATATACGAATAAATGACTTGACACGTTGCAAACAGAAAATTATATAAACTACTAAATTGTTTCGTAAATCTGCGCGAAAAACTGAGCACATTGTACGATCACAACCCCTAATAACTAACTCCACATATTCTTGTGCACCTTCAATGTCTTTAATACGCACGTGCAAGTAAAAATTGTATTAAAAATTTGCTTTACAATTAAAAACTAAATTATTGTATATTGTAAAAGTAACTCTTCTATTTTTTATTTAGAAAATAAGGAGATAAATGTTTGAGTTTCGTCGCCATCCTTGCATACGAACAGCAAAGCAATAAAAGTTTTATCGAAATGAAAATTGCTTTTTGTCTAACGTCGACAATTACAGGTAACACGGTACTGACGTAACATTAAAATCGAAAACTCGATATAATTTCACGTTTTTAATTTTATTTTAAGAAAAATGCGAATGCCTGAATCTTAAGGCTTATATGGATAAATTTTCAGCTCAATTGGTTGCTGGCGTAAAGAACTTCTGAGATGTTCTACAGCTGATTCAATAGCCATACTGTTCGCTTGCAAGGCTTCTTTTTGTCGGAAACGAATGCTGTTTCATCAAACTTTTTATTTAATTTTTTTGAAGTTGTTCTCCTTACACTTACATTCGTGTATTTTGCATAAAATAACTGGGTTATAGGTATATTTATACGAGAATTCTCCTGTACTATAACATTTCAACAGGTAGATTCGCTATTCTCAAGATTTTTTTCAAATTATGCTCGTTGAACTGTCAGTGACTGTCAGTAAATGACGTTGCGAGTAATTACATCGGCAATACGATACCGATATAACATTCGGACTTAAGGCTAGTTCATAGCTCTCCGTTCGTACGTCTGCGTTTATACATTAACGGATGAACATTTTTTTGCGGTTCATAGCGTTGCGTCTGTAACGTACGTATATTGACGTATGAATTTCCTATACTAACCGTTTTGTTGTTGTCTAACCTCACTTTTTTTCATAAACGGAAGAACGGAACGTACAAAGTTTAACCTCGGTCAACTTTATCCGTTTGCGGATAGACTGTGAAGCATATAAAAATAACGTTCTGTGATTGGTCAACGTATAAACGCAAACGTACGAACGGAAAGCTATGGACCTACCTTAAATCATATTTAAAATCAACAGCTTGACATAATTTTAAGTTTTTGCTCTTATCTAGGTGATTACTGGAATTTTCTTTGTCTATAAGGGGTTTCGATACAAGAATTTTTTTTATAAAGAATACGTTTTTCTTCTTGTGTTAAACACACCAAGATTCAGTTGTAACTGACTTTATGACTTTTATGTACAAAAATACAAAAACATACAGGTCAAGTATATAACAAAAACAGGCATACTGCAACCAGGAATAAAAATAAAAGTAATAAATAAGGTTTCTCTAAAATATGAAACTAAATATGTATGTTACATACATTTAATAAATTTACCACAATATCTCCCTTACTAAAAATAAACTAAATACATTCTGTTCTAAGGTAATATGATATTTAAAATAAATCAAAAGAAACTCAACATCAACCTAAAACATTTGTAAGTTTAAGACTATTTCTTTCTGCTCCTTAGGTTATAGCGATCACTACTAATTTCAACATTGTTTTCGCTACAATCCAAGTCAGATTTAGTTTCAGTATTTAAAGATGTGTCTACAGAGGTAGTGACCTTATCATCCTCAATAACTTTCTTAGGGCTAAAATCGGAAGTCGGAAAGTAGGAAATAATATTTATTTGTAACGCCGACAGCTATTGTCGACCCAGTAAAGATGGTCCGCCATTAGGCCCTACATATAATTTTAAATCGGCTGACACGTCATTAAATTGTACTTTCACGCTTAAAAATCCTTTAGTTTCTATATGGGTGCCTCAATAACATGTTAATTTAATTTTCGAACCATTAATTGGAACAAAATGAAAATATTTACGATACGTATTGTAAGAAATTAAAGACACAGGAGAACCTGTATCGATTTCCATTGATTTTCTATCTTAACAATTATTTTAATAGGCGTTAGTTTACTACTCGTAACTATATTAAATAAATTGGCTGAGAAATCTGAGTTACAATCTTCATTAACCATAGAATTATACGTAAAAGATCTACTAGAAACATTTGAATCAATTTTACTATCCTTAATATAATTATTTTTGGATCTATATGAAAAATTTTGTTTATTTTTACTACGACAAACATATATTAAGTGACCTTTCTTACCGCATTGATTACATATAGCATTTCGATAATAGCAGTCTTTAGCCCGATGATTTCTTCTACCACAGATGTGCATTCAAATGAATTCTTCTTTCCTGCTTCCACATTAAAATTCGACGAAGACGATTGCTGGGCGCGCCGTTGACTGCTAGAGGTCGAGGAAGTACCTTTGATACCGGAACCGGATGAGCCGCCATGGTACTTCAATTTCAACACGTGGTGAGGAGTCCCCAAATCCAGAACATTCTTTTCAGCTGCTTCCATATTCCTAGGAATTTCATATGCCGATATGTAATTTAATGCTTTTTCCGCATATAGAGGTTGTTTAACCATTTCATTTTGCAAACCTGACACAAGTTGGTCCCTTAAATTGTCGTCCAGACTTTCTTTAAACTCGCAACTCTTTGCTAGGTGTTTTAATGCCGCCATATATTGAGTAACGGATTCACCTTTTTGTTGCATTCTTATACGAAATTTGTGTTGTTCTGCGATTATTGATGGCGTCGGTTGCAAATGCTCCTGAACTATATTCACTAGTTCCTGATATCCTTTCTCCTCTGGCCTTTTAGGACTGCACAAATCAACCATTAATTCGTAGGTCGTGTCTCCCGCAACCGTTAACAGTGTCGGAACCTTCATATTTTCTTCTATTTTATTCACTTTATAATACTGCTCTAAACGAGCGATGTACGTGGACCATTTTTTTTAGAAACATCAAACTCATTAATTTTCCCCACCGACATACTTTCTACACCTTTTATTCACTATTTATTTAAAATTTTACCTCGTCGCCAATATGTGTTAAACACACCAAGATTCAGTTGTAACTGACTTTATTCACATACATATGTACAAAAATACAAAATCATACAGGTCAAGTATATAACAAAAACACGCATACTGCAACCAGGAGTAAAAATAAAAGTAATATATAAGGTTTCTCTAAAACATGAAACTAAATATGTATGTTACATACATTTAATAAATTTACCACACTCCTAAAACTCATATTAAAAAAGTTTTCCTATAGGAAACCTTATCACTTCACACTGTATACAGTGTTTTACTGTATATGAGAATTAGACAAAATACTAATAATAATAGTATTCTTATACGTACAGTTAAATTTGTAAAAAAATATTCGGACTGTATTAGAAGCATGTAATTAAAGTTATCTTATGTTGCTGATACTTTTTTACACTTCTAGGTCAATTATAACACTTTTAATTCGATTAAAAATCAATTTATTCCAGAACCTTTATAAATTAGGTTTTGGTTACACAACTTCTTCAATGGAATAAAAGTGACATTTAATTCGTGTCAATTAAAAAACTAACCAAAACCATCAACAAAATTATCTACAGACAAAGAAATTCAGTGATATATAGGATTATGTTTACAATATAGTGGACAAAGATATTTTGAAATGTAAATTTATAATCATAATAATAATGCTCCTTATATCAATGTACTTTTTTGTCAAGCTCTAACAATTCTGTTCAAGGACTAGGACAAAACATTGCAAAAAAACCTAGTCAAGAGCTTAATTTAATACAATTCAGGATTAGGTCATTAAATTATTATAAATAATACTTAAATTTTCTATATCTGTTTTAAAATTGACCGCGTTATTTTCTATTTTAGTGTATATCATATCATATATTAATCTCGTTTTATAACTATTTTCTTTTTTTTTAAGTCTTAACATTTTCAAAATCAAAGTTATGTCGTAATTCTTTAGAATACTTAGACAAAGTAGTTTCTACGGTTATGTTATGCGTTACAGTGTATTGATGATTATAAAGTCGTTTTTTCTATTGTTTAGTCTGACCTACGTAACATTTATCACAGTCTTTGCATTCTAATTTATATAAGACATTACTTTGATTATCTTTTTTAATCTTAGTTTTTAAATTTGTAAATGACTGTCTGTTATTGTTCGGTGTAAATGTAATGTTTATGTCTGATTTTTTAAATTCGTATTTAATTTTGTCACTTGAGTCGTTGATGTATGGAATTGTGTGATATATAATGTGATGTTATAATTGACCTAGAAATGGAAAAAGTATCAGCAACATAAGATAAGTACATAAAGGCCATAAAAATACATATACAATTTTTTTTAATTATGAAAAGCAATATATTTTCTGAGCTTACTAAGTAAACCGAATTTAGTTTTTCGAATCATATAAGTAATAAATCAGCATACATTTTCTGAAGGTTTGTGACCTAATCTTGTCAGCCATCGTTTTCCGTACGAAAAATGCTAATGGATTGATTCTGATTTGATGTATTGAAACACGAACGTTCATATAATTTAATATATATTGAAAACAATAATTTGATTTCTTCGTACTTCAAAAAGTACATAAACTTTCTTCGTTAGGATCAAGTTTTCTATTAATAGATTTATTAACGAAAATTCAATTAGATATTACCTGCGAACAGGAAATTAATTTTAGGTGAGAGGCGATTTATGGTACGAGATCATTACTAGCTTAGATACAGCGCGTAATTGCTTTCTATTTCAGATATCGAATAACCATATTTCAACCCATAGATACCGTTAGTTTTCTAATATCTACAAATACAACTACTTTGTTTTAGAACTGATATAAATTGATTGTCATACACATACATATTTTTCAATATTATGATAAAGTTGATATTCTACTATTTTTAGTTTTTTACATATGGTTCGTATTTAGCCTGTAGTATTTATTTCTGAAATAAATGATGCGGAGTGGAAAAATAGATTTAATTGCTTTTAGATCAGAAACAGACGTATTGAAATTTGAGTAAATAATTTTCCTTTTCAGTTGAAGTATGTAAGTGTGTAGGTACTAACGCGGGATAAATTAATGAATCAGACTTCAAGTGATATGGCCTTCCACAGGTATTCGACACATTTGACTACTCGCACTGGGCGGCTGTATGTATAAATGTAAAGCGATATATAATAATTTCATTTACAATAGTTGCATTTACTCTTTATATTAAGAAGTAATGCTGACTAGAATCCAGATTTCGTAAGCGCAAGCTGTTTCTTTGGCAAAAGTAAATATTGTTTGCTATTATACATATATGGATAAAACACGTACCTACATATGTTTTACACATGTAAATTTTCAAAAATATGCTTTTTAATGTAATAACACGATTCTGTTTATAGAAAAACAAATTGTTTCCGATGCCTTATTAAGCAACGATTTACATAAATGAAGTAACATTTTAAAGAAATTTATATATTTTTATATATAAAATTTATAAATTTTACGCAATCACAAAATAATGAATTTAGTTCTAATTTATTAAAACATAGGTATAACAAATGTATTTTTCTAACCTTTATGTGCATAGATAAGCACAGTTCAGATATTTTTCTACTTTCAGGTCAATTCAAAAACTATTAATTCGATTAAAGATAATTTATTCCAGAACTTCTATAATTTATTAGGTATTCGGTACAACTTCGTCTGTGGAAAAAAATTCACATTTAATTCGTGTCAAATAATTATATTCTATTTGTGCTTGTACTACTATATCTATTTTTATAATTGGATATTATATTTACTAACTTGTTCCGCAATGTGTTTTGTGTATGTCATTCCACTGTATTTTGAATAATATACTCTACAGTACAAATTAATTCGTCCATGAAATATTATTATCTACTAAAAATTTACTACTAGTAAAGTTATATAACTTATAATATAATAGATTACACAACCTCTTAGTTATCTTGTAAAATTAGAGAATTTCCAAGTACTTCACGACTGATTCGTTTTTGATTATAAAATTATAATTAATTTAGTTCAGAAGTGTTAAATGTTATGTTATTATATAATACCGTTGCTCCCTTTAAATTCTAAAACTAATGGTATAAATGTATATATATGTATGTACTTATATATGTATGATAAAATAACGACTAATTTCTCAAAAAGTTTTTTTCTTTTATTAATTTATCTACGTTGTACCTGAATTCAGTGTCATCATATTTATTTCCAATATATTCACAATTCGCTAGGTTGAAATTCTTTTAAATGCTTGCTACCCTTTGGCCTGCTGCTATACGGCTTATTGCAGTTGCCCAGTTATGTTTACGTCAATAACAATTCAGAACGGAAAGCCCACAGTAGACGCGCCTTATTGCAGTTTGATGCATTACTTTTGCCCTCGATAGTACATACTTACATATGCAATGACAATTTTTTTATTCTAATCACAATTTAACGATTCAAACGAAATATTACGTTATAAATACATATACTAGCGTAGGCATGTGCAGGTTAGTTAATAGTTATCTATTAGTGACTACAATGATGTTTTGTCTATCTATTTCGCTGGAGCAGCAGATTACTGGCTGTAAAGTTATTAGAAGACGATCAACAACGCTACAAGAATTGAAAGACGACATTACGGAGCAAAATGGTCCAAATCAAACAGACATGTGACCGAGTCTTGTGCACAAGTTGGAAAAAAGGTTGGTTTTTGGGAATACTACACAAATCCGATTTCTTCAACAATTAGATTTCGTTTATTTTTTATTATTAATTGAATTTGTTAAAAAGGTGCAATTCAACCAGAAATGTTACGGAATGCTGTATACAATTTTGAGGAGAGATTGGTAATTTTACAACAACAAACGAGGTGATATTGAGCAATTACCGTAACTAGTTTTGGCCATACTAAATCTCATTTCTGAAACACTTCGATTTCGTTTATTTTTTTCTATTAACTTAATTTGTTATAGTCATTTAAAATATATTCCTTACATTGTGGCAACCTCATATTATATGTTCTAATCAGAGAGATCGAAATAATTATGATAATCTAAATTATCAGTAAAGAGCGGATAGACGCCGGCCTCGCAGTAGTGGGAGATTCGTCGATACAGTAACACATTCATAGCGTACATAAAAGTCACGCGGCATCGCTATCAATACCAACTTGTTCTACTGGAGCGTATATAAAACTCAATATTCCAGTAGCGCAGAGAACTTATTTCATAAATGATCGGAATTCGGAAAATAGAATTATATTTGCAAAATTTATGTAGGCGCTAGACAAGATTAAAATGTGTACTAGTAACGTATTTCAAACAAACTTAAGCAAACTCAAAGTAATTCTTTATTCACGTTAATTACAAGAACTTTCTTTAAATTATCTTCGTTAAAATTGGTTCTCTTACTTGTGAACATATTTTTAAATATTGAAAAGCTTCTTTCCACATCGCAACTATTAAGCGGTAGATAATGAAAATAAGGTCTAATGTTGCGATATTTTTTGTCTACATGTTCCAAATTATTATTGCAAATATCTCTTAGTATATTCAAATCTGGATTTCAATGAAAACCGCATTCCCTTTATTACTTAATCTATTGCCAATTCATTGTCTATACTTTTTAAATCATTTAAAGTCGTATTTAACTTGTTTATCCCTTCTTCCAATTTTATTGCTAGAGATTCTAAATATTTTATAATATCAGGTAACTCTTTAAAATGTTTATCAATAAATTCTAAATTACTATATAGGGATTCATTTTTCAGCACATCTTTACATTCTTTTATACTCTGCGCGTCATCTATTAAATTTTCTACGACATCTGCAACGGCATTTATATTTTTGAAATAAAATGATGCTTGCAACCTACTCTAATTACTACTGGTGAAGGGGGTAAAGGAAGGTGCGGATAGTTTTCTTTATACAAAGTTATTCTAATCGGGGCCTTTAAAAATACTTTCTTTGTCGTACTAATTAACTTATTCACATTTGGAAATTCGTTTTTTATAAATTCCGCAATTCTGTATAGTCCGTGCGCAGTACATGTAACATGCAGCATACTGGGAAAACTCCTTTTAAGTAATCGGCCTGCTTTTAACATGTAAGCTGCAGCATCACTCACTAATAATAAAGCATTTTGTCGTTTAGAAACAACACCTGCAAAAATATTATCCACACTATTCAGAATCAATTCGAAAGAAGAAATCGCATGTTAACATAAGTGCACATCTGCTCACTGTCTCAGTGCGACTGAGAATGACCGTTAGATGAGCATAATAAACACATTTACGTGATGCATATTTGTTTCCGCTTACTATCGCTAGCGAACGACAATGTCTAAGCGTCTGACTATATCGAACAAGGCCGGCGTCGATCCGCTCTTTGATTATCAGCAATCAAAATCGTACAATTTAAAAAAATATCTGCCCAGACATTTCATTTTACCTGACTGTGGCTGCTACGTGTATCGGTAACGCTTATCCTTCCATACACTAGGCCAGTATAAGTACATATGTATGTGTTGTGCTCACAATTACTGATATCTTCTATGAAAATCCATATTATCGTTAGAAAAACAATCGAATTGTTTTAATGCGGTTAGAATTTATAAAACACGAATCAACTACTTCAATCATCTCATCATTGGCCCTATTTCTTAGAACCAAAGAGGAAAAAGGCAGACTCCGAACTCTAAAGGAAAAATTGGTTACGATGACTTTATCGTCTCTATAGCTGAAAATTTTTATAAAATTTATAATTATTGAATGTAATGAAATATAATGGAATTTCGCTAATGATAAATAATTAAAAGTTGAAAATTATCGTATGTCTTTTAAATCTGTGGACATACGAGTATAATAGCATATTTTTCGCTGGACTGACTACTTTCTTCATAACAGTAACGTTCAATGTTAGACGAAATATCTTTCGAATGTCTTTTCGAATGCTATGTTACATGATTGCTTCCATCAGCGTACAGCGATTCTAACATCTAGCCGCGACATAATGCCGGAAGCGACACCCTAGACAAATGAAGACAGGCGAATCAATAATGTTCCTGAAATGGTATGAGATTAAAGATTGCCGCACATATAGAGCGAAAAACGCAAACTGACCAATATTTTGGGGAGAAAACGGCATAAAGTAAGTCAATTCTTTAAGGAAAATTATCCGGTTCAGATTTCATTCTGTAACTAATTTATTTTATTGAAAATGTAGGGAAAACTTTTGCGCTGTTTTCGTGTCGTTCAGAAAGTTCGCAAGCCGCAAATAAGAAAAAAGGAAGTTGATATACGATAACAAAAAATGATTTTTTTAAGCGCACAATTAACTTTTATAGCGTTATGGTGCATAATTAGGATATGATCTACGAATTCCACGATTTTTTCCTTAATCGACGTTAATGATAGTTTGAAAATTAACGTTTGATTTATGATGTCGGGGTGCCACTCCCATATCCATTTATTGCCTTAGTTCACGACCTAATTACCTTATACTTCAAAGCGTTGTTTTGAGTTTAGCTAATAATTTAGTTTCAGGATTTTTTGTTGTATTGCGCTAATGTAGTTGATACGTAGGTATTCGTAGTAGGTTTCGGCATTAGAAGAACATGTACTTAACTATGACCACAGTTGTAGTTTTAAAAACAGTTAACAGTTAAGTTGAATCCATTTTAAATGTTAGATGCAGATCACGACATGAAATAAGACAATCAATGTATGACTCTATAATGCTTCATATATGTCGTTCAATATCAGAAACGACTACTTCTAGTTGCGTAACAATCACAATTGTTTCACCATTGTTTTTAACAAATCTGGATAATATTTTAAAAAATGCTAAATTATGTTGTGAGAGAAGCAACTTTCTTGAGAAAATATTTATGCCGTAATATGCAAAAATTATATTTCTAGCGAGTGATTAAATATACACTGTGTCTTTAAATAAAACAGCTTTTCATGGCGGACTCATACAGTCCTTCCATATGCTGAGAAAATCCCAGATTACGGCGATATACCGTATGTTCAGTTTTAAAATGGACAAGCATTACACACAAATTGTACACTGCAAGTCAATGCACTCTTTGATAAAATAATCATTCAACTACGTCAAGATTTTATTTGGCTAAATTAACTCGAGTATCACTTCACTCAATTCACTGGACCAGAACCGGGTCTCGCAATAACTAAGACTGCTATATGTGGTGCAGTAACTGAGTAGATTACAAAAGCACACCGGATACACTGGAACAACGTTGAAAGCAGTTACACAGCAAACGGATGATGAGGCAGCCATCCCAGCAGTTAACTGCGGATGTGCTAGCTCTTAACCGACTACAGCTTAGAGCAGTGACAAGCCTGTTAACAGGACACGGCTGTCTAAGAGAATATCTGCATAGAATTGGAATCTTTAAAGATGAGCCTATCTGCAGATTATGCAATGAGCAGGAGGAAACAGACTACCACTTGTATCTGAATGCGCTGCATTGGCACAACGGAGACAGTCATCTTTGGAACAAACTAACCAACCAACAAGTCTACCGGAAAGTGATTTACCATGCAGGCTATTAAACCTAGTAAAGGAAACAAACCTGTTTATGTAAAGAATCTCACTAGGTACGGAATAATACAATAGGCCATAGACCGCGGTGTTAAGGGGATGATGCAAAAACCTTATTTGTACACAGTGTACAAATCAAATCAAATCAATCACTTCATTATTAAAATAGTTCAATTAATCACAATACAAGGTTCGTACGCTTAACTTCGTTGAAAATCGAGAAAAAAATACTACTGTTGGTCGTGAATGACATGAGTGCCAAAGCCATCGTTTTTGAACTGATCACAATCAAATGGCACATTCAATTAAGATATAATTGGTTATAATACAGGCTAAACGATACTAAAAGCCTGCGTATCATTTCATAAGAAATTGGGATTCCATGCATTACACGCACTGAGTGTGCGATCGCTTAGTTGCGGAATACCTACTATCTATATATTATCAGTCATTTGGGGACAGGTCAGGCAAGCATGGTGGCCGAACGTGTATGACAGCGCTGATACATCCACTTGTGGGGGGTGGGAGGACCCGCTGAGTAAGCAATGCCGAGAAAGCAATCTTGAACGTCTTTGATATAACGATGGATAATTAGCATTTAGCTGTCATTTTGTGGAGTCACGATAAAATGTTAACGATGATGACCTCGCAGTAGAAGAGCACCAACCTTAACGTTAAGACGGCTTCGTTCAGCATTAGGGAAAAGGGAAACCCTATGAAGAAAGTAACAATTATATTGTTGATTGGCGTTCTTTGTTAGAAAGTGAAAGACCGATACTAGTTATTCCCAATAACATTTCATAAAGATTTTTAGAGATCCGTGAATTCTTGCAATGGTATGATACTTTCAACTCAATTGATACAGCAGTCTACGTTATAGAAAATTGGTCATTGGATAGTATCTACTTGTGTGCGTGTGGGTGGTTGCTCTTTTTAGTGATATAAGACTGCCTAACAAGTCGTACACTCGATAGGTATATTCGTTGGCTGCGATAGCGAGATAATTTTAGCGGTTAACAAATAAATATTGCTTTACCTCTAAACAATTTTTATTATAATATACATATAATAATAATTTTCTATTCAAAAGTACAAGTTTGATGTAATCATGTTTTCTTGGATTAAATTTCGGTAAATTGTATTAAAATAATAGTTGCTTGGCTACAGTTTCTTGGGAATATGTTCTGCTATTACAAAAGAGGAATAGAAAGACGAATTTAAATACACACATGCTCGTGCTGAAAATAAATGTTATATAAAAATCCTGAACATTAGTAGCAAGTACGTTGCACTTTTCATTAATTTGATTTATCTTATTCGTCATCGAACTAATGTTGTAACAACCACTTCTTCCTTTCAAATAAAGAAGAATTTTATATCCTAAACCTAGGTTATTACGCTTTCAAGAAATATGAGTTACAATTGTATGGTTCTCATGCCTTTACGATAATGTAAATTATCCTGCATCTTCGCAGGTGTTTCAACATATTAAGAATATGTATAGTTCCTTCCCTCTTCCGTGAACATAGTTAATATTAAAAGTACCACATATAACTGTGTTTTATTACGTATACTAGCTCCATAAAGTAATATAAAGGAGGCACTGCTGTAATGGCATTTACTTTCACTTTTATTCATGTATTGCAGCAGCTGAAGTAATGATATTGCACTACGCTGCAGAGCAATACGGTGCCATCATGATACATACAGCAAACGAAATATTTTAATTGGGAATTGCTAGACCAGGCCAATGGGTGAAAATCAGCACTTATCACACCTTTGTGTAAGTACAAGTACTTGTACTTTGTACAAGTAATTTGTAAGATCTTTTTTGTACAGCATGAAATTTTCTACGGGAGAGCACTATGTTGTTATGGTCTTCAACTTATACATTACAGTACCTATTTACAAAAGTATTATTCTCTCTAGAACCCTAATTAAAATATTGCGTTTGCTGTATATAGTCTGTTAGGACGAGTTTTGATTAAACGAACCGTGTAAACATGAGGGTCAACTGGTTATTTGTATACGGATTGTATTATTTTGTCTATATAACATGTCTAATGGATGTGATAATGTGATATAAATTATTATATATAAATAAAAGATGTTTACCTTATCCATTAGTTGTCTAACAATACCATTCCATTCTCCCGTGTCTAAATCGATAGCGCCATATTTTCCGTCGGGTACTAGTTCGATGCGATACTCAAATCCTACCATGGAAGCAATACATTTCAGTAGGTCTATGCAGAAGCCCTCATAGCGTGCGTTGCCTGTTAGGTTGGACTGCGGTTTCAGCTTTACATATGGCAATTCCTATCGTTGCAATTACAAACCACAATCACATAAAGGACGAGGCGCGTAAGTGTAATATATGAGCATACAGTGAGAAAGTGGTAAAGTTTGTCCAGCAACTATAATACGCGTTATAGTATAAGCTGTTATCTTCATCTCAATAAGCTAGATCTAGCCGTTGGCAATATTGGAAACATTTACGCCGATCGTGACACTAAACTAGCCCAACCTTCAGTAGTGATTCTAGCAATTACATGCATGTGCAGATAAACAAAATATACAGTCAGTTTCATCTGTGAGATATACATACATACGTAGTATGCAAATTATAAAGCAGAACAAAATCATTTTATTCTTTATTGTAGTAACTAAACATTATATGTAAATAAAAAAACAACAAAGTGAATAAAGAAAACAATAAGTATTATTACTAAGGACAATAGTTTATTATTACTACAAACATCTAAACCAAATATTATTATCTACGCAATAAACGAGCTACCTAATACAAAATATGGTTTTGGCCAGACAGGAAACACCTAATAATTGGAAAATGTCTCATCTGGGAAAGGTGAGGTAATTAATGCATCATAATAGTCGCAAGTCTGTATTGTACTTATACATATTTGAAGTCCAAGTATTTTTCGCACACCTTAAGTGCTTAGTTCTTTCATTGATTAAATAATTTTCGACAAAAATATAATTGTAGCGTTATGGAATACATTGAGCTTTAAGTGATTCGTGATTTATTGTCTTAGAAACGGAAAAATGTATGGAATTAAGGATTTATGTTGTGTATTGTTATTTTCGATAGTAAATAAACTGAAAATATCTTTTCTTAGTTTTTCAAAAGAAAGTGGTATTATCAGATCTTGATATTTTTATCGAAGCTTTCAAAAATTAAAAATATCTGTTTCTTTAAACAAAAATGGAATGTATTAAAAATATTACTTTGATTGTAAATGTGGAATATGGACGACTGTATAGCTGCTATATTTTGTGTGATGGACTCTTTCAATTCACGAAGCATATTCAAATAATGCTGAGCAGTTACCATAACTGGACTCTGAATATTTTGAATTTTTGACTGAAAAACTGGGTTACTGCACTTAC
>SMLS01037230.1:0-13564 GCA_004785975.1 Popillia japonica | reverse complement strand
TGCATTTCCAATCGTTTGAGTAAAGCAAATGAATCCAAATCTCCATTTTCGGTGCTAAATTGTTTTAAATCTTTTGCTACTTCTAATGCGTGAGCGTAATTTTTTATGGTAGTTTTCTTCGCTGTGATGTCTGCTTCATCGTTAGAACTAATAGATTCATTTTCATCCATTGTTTTTTGAATTTCCGACTCATCTTCAAACATTAAATTTGCGTCTATACAGGGTGTCCGCGATATACAAAGCATGCTTTTAAGGGATGATAGCTACAACGATTTAGAAACAAAAACATATAATACACCTTGGGTCTATCTGTAAGCGTAAACGAGAAAAAAAATTATTTCTCATGTCACAAACTTCGACGCATACTGTACACCGCAGCCGATCAGTGCAGGATTTACCCGACGATTACAGGCGTGTGTTCTTGAAAATGTGCAACACATCGAGCCTTTCCTGTAATACATTTTCTCCTGTCTCTCAAACAAGTCCTTTTTAGGACCACCAATTTATCACAAATAAAAGAAAAGAACTCAATTTTGTAGCAGCCTTTACGAAAGAGCTTAAAGCGCCAAGAACACACATTTAGCAATTTTAGCTTTGTTTTCTTAAACATTGAAGGGCATTGCAAATTGCTTCTATCGTTTTCTACAATTTGTTACAATTAAAGTCGTTGTGATTTTTTTGGTTAGATATAATTTATTCGTTATAAACCACAGAAACGCTAAACAACTGACACCACCCACGGCATCCTTTGTACTCATTTTCGTAGAATTGCCTAGTATAACCGAAATGCTATACCAACTTGGCAAGTAGGACTATTCTGCCAAGTTCTGCAGAAGTAGAAGTCACAATTGCTCTTTTCTATCTAATTCTTACAGGACAATCTGGTTGAGGTCTGACCTAAGATTGCTTTATAAGCATTTATTCTAAAATATTAGCTTCTTTCTATTAATTGACATGGTTCTTATATGACTAGGCTGAAATGGATAATCCTACCCGAGGTTTTATACAACAGAACTGTTTCTGAGTTAGAACAGCTTTGAGCTTTAACGTTTGGTAGCACAGCTCGAAGTTTGCTATTTGTTCACAGGCTGTTAGCCAATTGTCAATTTCAATGTTTTTGTCTCAGCTGTACCCGTTTTAGACGACTAGGTATTTTATTTACTATAGAAGTTTAACCACAGTTTTGTAAGAAGTGGACTTGCTCTTCTTGGCACGTAAAGGTTTTTATTAGGAATTTTGAATTATTTTCAGTACTGAAATATCTTTCAATGTTAATGTTTAAATCACATATTTAAAATTGTATAGCTACGTCAAGAACAAACTTAAATATTTATCCTTTCAGCCAGTTAGAATACGTTAAATGTCTTACCAATGTTTCACATTGGACTTGTGTGGTCAAATGTTCCATAACCCTTCAGCACATGCAACGTTCTGTGCGTGCTTTCTAGCGATAAATGTTGGGCGAGTTGTGAAGTAATACAGTTACAGTGCGTTTACATAATGAAGTAGGGCGACCCTGCAGTTAATATTAATTTGTTCAACTGATAGAAAACCGAACATGCATTTAGATTACATGTACAATATATGTATCAGATTAGAGCGAATGCTGCTGCTTTTCAATACACTATTCATACCATCAACAATTTCTTATTGATTTTTTATTTCCATATGTGTGATCTTGAAGAATCAGCAATATTTGTATAAATGCAGGATAAACAAAGAAATGGACCGACTGCATTTAGGGCCCTAAATTTTGAACATTTTTGATGCTTTGCAAATATATTTCTTTTTTCATTTTCAGTTGTACATTTATACGTAGTCTTCAGATTTGCGTAGATTCATACCTACTATTTAAAGGTAACTCTTTATAAACGTCTACATAGAAAAGTTTTCAAAATGAAAAATTAGTGTTATAAAAAGTGCATGTCGAACAAAACATCAGCTTCTTAGCATTTTACAATTCTGTTGTTATATTCATCGGAAGATGAGCTTAATAAGTCACTATCACTTGTAAGTATCAGTGGTTCGCCATGAATCTCTATTAAGTTGTCTATTTCCCACATTTTTTTTCTCTATTCCAACAACATCTTTGATGGCATATATCCCATTTTCACTAGAAATATTAGTAATACCTTGTTCCAACAGTTCTTCTACACCTGCTAATTTAAATGTTGTATTGTGGCTGGCTACATATCCTTTTACTACCCAAATTAGTTCAATCGTACTCGATTTCAATGATGAGTATGTCTAAATACCTTTCCGTTCTCTCTATTATTTCCTCAACAAAATAATCTGTGGGGTTGCTTGTTTTCTTTAACTGGGCTTAATAACTCTGCTTTTACCGTATGCTGTTCGTATTTCGATATTATGGTTCCCCATCCACTGTGGCCTTGCGATTGTTTACTGTAGGTTGTTTATATAATATATGTATTTTTATGACCTTTTTTACTTATCTTTATTATCCAGATAGTTTTTCCACTTGTTAGGTCAATGATAACACTAGCAATTCGAACAAAAGTCAAATTTATTCCAAAACCTTTACAAAATTTATAATCTGGTTTTCGTAACAACTTCTTCAGTGGAGTAAAATTGACATTTATTTCGTGTCAAATTATAAATAAATAACTAGCCATGCCTATCAACAAAATTATCTACAGACAAAGAAATTCAATGGTATATAGAATTATGTTTACAATATAGTGGACAATTTAAGATATTTTGAAATGTAAATTTATAATCATAACACTAATGCTCCTTATATCAATGTATTTTTTTGTCAAGCTCTAACAATTCTGTTCGAGGACTAGGGAAAAACATGGCAAAAAACCTAGTCAAGAGCTTAATTTTATAAAATTCAGGCGTGATTAGGTGATTAAATTATTATAAATAATACTTAAATTTTCTATATCTGTTCTAAAATTGACCGCGTTATTTTCTTTTTTAATGTATATCATTTCATATATTAATCTTTTTTTATAACTATTTTCTTTTTTTAAAATCTTAACATTTTCAAAATCAAAGTTATGTCGTAATTCTTTAGAATGCTTAGACAAAGCAGTTTCCGCGGTTATGTTATGCGTTACAGTGTATTGATGATTATACAGTCGTTTTTTTAGATACTGTCTAGTTTGCCCTACGTAACATTTATTACAGTCTTTGCATTCTAATTTATATACGACATTACTTTGATTATCTTTTTTAATCTTAGTTTTAAAATTTGTCAATAACTGTCTGTTATTGTATGGTGTAAATGTAATGTTGATATCTGACTTTTTAAATTCGTATTTAATTTTGTCACTTAAGTCATTAATGTATGGAATTGTGTGACATATTTTACTATTTTGTTTATTGCCTGTGTTGTATATTTTATGTAATCGTTTTTTTATTAATTTCTCATAAAATTCTTTCGGATAACTATTTTTGTCCAAAATTGATCTAATAATCAATACACTGTAACGCATAACATAACCGCGGAAACTGCTTTGTCTAAGCATTCTAAAGAATTACGACATAACTTTGATTTTGAAAATGTTAAGATTTTAAAAAAAGAAAATAGTTATAAAAAAAGATTAATATATGAAATGATATGTGTACATTAAAAAAGAAAATAACGCGGTCAATTTTAGAACAGATATAGAAAATTTAAGTATTATTTATAATAATTTAATCAGCTAATCACGCCTGAATTTTATAAAATTAAGCTCTTGACTAGGTTTTTTTGCCATGTTTTTCCCTAGTCCTTGAACAGAATTGTTAGAGCTTGACAAAAAATACATTGATATAAGGAGCATTAGTGTTATGATTATAAATTTACATTTCAAAATATCTTAAATTGTCCACTATATTGTAAACATAATCCTATATATCACTGAATTTGTTTGTCTGTAGATAATTTTGTTGATAGGCATGGCTAGTTATTTATTTATAATTTGACACTAAATAAATGTCAATTTTATTCCACTGAAGAAGTTGTTACGAAAACCAGATTATAAATTTTGTAAAGGTTTTGGAATAAATTTGACTTTTGTTCGAATTGCTAGTGTTATCATTGACCTAACAAGTGGAAAAACTATCTGGATAATAAAGGTTGTTTATATAATCTTTGACTGTGGTAAGATGCATTGTCGAGAACAATAACTGCCTCTTTTTTAATTCAAAAGGATATGTAGCAGCCGCACTGTTCTCCATTCATGTTTTCATGGCAATCGCCTGTTTTTTCTGATTCGGAAAGAAGTAAACCATCTACAAATCTTTCGGCTGAGCTGATGTGTAATAATTAAGCTCCTTCCTGTGCCAGAAAGCTTTTTAAGGCCTCTCGAGAAACCTTCCATAAATGCCTGTCTTGCGGTAAAAACGGACATGTCTGTCCATACGTTATTTGCAGTATGCCCAGTGTTTAACCAAGTTTTATTCAAGTTTCGATATTTCATAATTTGACATAAGTAGTTCCTTCTCCATGCAATAATTTCATCTTAGTCGATGCCTCGCACGCATACTGGAGTTCATACTCCCTTCAAATTTGGTATAGGTACACTACGTTCTGTAATACTACCATTAAAAGTTAATCTTGTCTGCTTTTTAATAAGGTGTACATCAGTACATCTGTACCTGCTGTTTTGCTGTCATTTCAACATTTTGTACTTTTAAACTGCTGGGTCACTCTTCACAGGTTTTAAGTATATTCGAAATCCTTGTTTTGGCGTCGACCGAAAAATTGTTTGTCAGAAGAAGTAAATAAATATACCTGCTAGATTCTTTATAGTAGGTATGTACCTATTACTCGTGTTTTTTATGAATCAGGTGAGTACTGTGACAATCTTTAATAAGGATAGATCAAAGTGAAGTAGCTCTGATTGTTGCAATTTTTGGAAATCATCTCAAAACTACGGTCTTGTGTACGTCTTTTGAAAAAGATGCGATGTTAGGTTATTTTTACACAACGTACTGAAATCTGCTACTTGTACTGGATAACGAATGACGTACCAGCAGAGATTCAACGGACAAACTATTATTGTATAATATATACAATTAGTTATTGTTTTCTTTGCATGAATTACATATTTTTGATTTCACTAGTGTAATGTGATTCTTGTAAATAAACTTGGGAAATTTATCACATTTATTTATCGTTTTCTTATTTGAATTTCTGGGACAATAAAGTGCCCTCAATCGAATTTTATTTGTTTTTTTTTAAATCAGTAGATTGACTTCAACAATAAGTAAACGTGCTATACCTTGAGTAATGTTAGAAAAGTCAGCTACAAAAACATGAAGCACTAATATTAAAACCTGAAAAATTAATATAAGCGACCTAGTCATGCGAAGGTTAATGCAGAATGCATATACAGTGTGTCGCACTCTAGACTTATTTCTGATCATACCCCTTACTAAACTGTAATTTTAGGGCGTTACTTTCTCGATCAACGCTAGTTTACTGCGATTTAAAATAAACAGCAAAATTGAAGAAGTCATTTTTGGGATTATTTTATAAAAAAATTCTGTTAATAAAAGTTGTTCAGAATCGTTTAACTAAGCTAAATCCAAAATTTAATTAAAATCAAACAATCTTGAAAATTTGTCTAAAGTACCGATAATTCGAAAAATAATCTACAACTTCGCCATGATTTTACTTTTATTAATTTAATTCGATAAAATAATAAAAAAACAATGCTTGTTTGCTTAAAAGAGATCAAAAAGTTTCTAAACAAGACAGAAAATTTATTGCGTATTTTAGAATCTAGCAGTGGCGCATCGCAAAAAAGTTCAGGGTGAGGAAAGAGGGCATGACCCCGAAAAAGCTATTACCCTGTAGATTTACATCATTTGGCATGGCTAATGATGCAGGCCTTATAACGTAACCTACCTTCCAAATTTGAGCAAAATATCTGTAAAACTGTAGGCGCTATACAGTAAAAAGTGAAAAAATCTTGAAATTTCAACACCCTGCAGATTGGTAACGAAGCGTTTGCAGACCTATATTTACATGAAATTTTAGGCACAAAATAAACCAAATAATTACCCCCTTCCTTATATACATGATATTTAGGAACACCCTGTATAAATACCACATACAAGACAAACATAACACACATTTTCGTCAACAAAACAAACACGGTTATGTTCATGGTGCGTGCGCATAATATTTCGGATAAACGAGTATATAGAATATATGTATTCATTTCGGATAACACGGAGAATTCAAAAAAAAAAATGATTTCGATAAACGAGATTCGGATAATCGGCATCCTACTGTATTCAAATTTTAAGGGAAGGCTGTACACTATACCGATACATCACCCACGACAACTTTGACTTTGTTAATCGTATTATAATATGCAAATATTATTACTGGCTACTCTATCGGTAGAATATTTTATCGAGTGCTCGAAATTACTGACTAACTAGTTATATCACAGATAATATATGAAGTGCACAGGGAAAAAATCGATCCAGGTCAAAGTTTTAATAAACTGCATTGTTGACTGCTTTTTACCTCTTTATTAATTACTACAGGCGATTTATTTAACAATTCTAATTTCCCGATCAAATGCAATTTTCGATAGCGGAAGAAATGGGTGAAGTAATCTTCGCTTAGACATACAGATTGTTGCGCGACGAGACCAATTAACTTACACCATGTATATACGTATTTTGGCGATCTTTACAATCAAAAATTGTTATGTGACCTATAGGTGAATTCCTCTAATTTAGTTAGCCTTGCCCAATTGACAAATTAATGACTTTGATACACTGTAATATTAATTTTGCCGCGTTTTACTAATGCAGAATACGCCGATATGTATGGTTTCTAGGATGAAAGTGGACGTGCTGCAGCTGTGAAGTACTTTAATGTGGTTAAAGGAAGTTTTGGCAATATTCGTAGAATATCTCATACAACGGGGATTTCTTAAAGCAGTGTATGGAAAATTCTGCACCATAATGGGCTTTATCCTTATCATTTACAAAAAGTCCTGGAAATTTATAAAACCAAGTACGATATTGCCAGAGGTTACAAAATAATTTGGATATTATTTCGTGCACACTTTTTACGGATGAGGCTCAATTTACCAGGAATGGTATTATCCACACATACACTTCTCAGATCGGGGCAGATCAAAACCCACGCGAAACAATTGCAATTAACCATCAACATCGTTTTTGTGTCAACGTGCGATGCGGCTTATTAAATAATCATCTTATTGCGCCTAATTTTTTTGGAGAACGTCTTAATGCAAACACTTTAATTTTTTAAAGAAGAGTTGTCGAAATACATGGAAGATATTCTTTTGGAAGATCGTCCGTCGATCAAAATCGGGTACTGGTGGCGAGCATAGAACAGGACGTAATTCTGGATGGAAGAAGATGGGAAGCAGGCTAACTTGGGAAATAATAGCCCCACAATATCAGACTGTGAAGTCATATTGGGCACAGTGAGACTCCATAGTAATGGAAAATGGTTTACTGAAAAGAGCGTTAGCACACGATGATAGAGCGAATAGAAAATTGCAAGTAACTGTCCCAAAGGGAAGAGTTTGTATTAGAACTACTATATGATGGAACATCGGGAAGGGACTTGGGAATCCGAAAGTGGTCAGAGTGTAACTTGTGCCACCACCAACAGACCTCATAAGCCAAGAATAAGCACGATCATACAATATAATGTAGGTAGTCCATTTGAAAGAATAATTGCAATCGACATCATTAGTCCGTTTCTTGCGACCTGGAAATAAATTTATCCTAGTGGGAATGGATTATTTTAGTAAATGGTTGGAAGGCTACGCATTACTCAACCAGAAAGCTACTACAGTAACAGAAGTGCTAGTTAAAGAATTAGTCTGTCGTTTTGGTGTGCCACTCGAGTTGCATTCTGACTACGGACGCAATTTCGAGTATTGGGAATACATAAAACTAGGACAACTGCTTTGCACCCACAGTCCGATGGCATGGTGGAACGTATGAATCGAACAGAGATAAAATATTTGTCAAAAACTGTCGCCGATCACCATCGTAATTGAGATCAACAACCCTATATAGTTTTTCTGGCATATAGAGCGTTAGTTCATGAAACGACAAATCAGAGCCCGGCCAATGTAATTTTTGGTACAACTACAACTATCATGCGACTTGAAATTCGGTTTTAAGCCCGATCAAGAAGTAGTTGGAGAAGATTATGTGTCCAACTTTAAGAAGCGAATGGATGAGATCCACAACACCATAAGAACTAACATCCATGAGGCAAGTGACCGAATGAAGGAGCGTTGTGATATCAAGGCGAACGAAAACTCACACCAACTAGAAGATCTTGTGTGGTAGCTTAATCCTAAGCGGCGTCGTGGATATTCCCCTAAATTACAACGATCATGGGAAGAACCCTACAAGTTAGTCAAGAGAATTAATTTTGCCCCATCAGACGGAAACCGAGCGGTAAACAATGGTTTGGGCAGGTATTACTTATGGTAGGGGATCACCACTTCTGTTTATTCGAGGAAGTACAACAGCTGCACGTTATGTTGGTGATGTCCTACAAGCCACTTTAATACCTTATCTAGATGGCCGTCCACACGCCCTTTTTCAGCAAGACAGTGCACGTCCCCATATGGCTCGTCGAACTATAGACTTTCGCCAAGAAGCAGGCGTTAATGTTTTGCCATGACGATGCTGTTCCCCGGGTTTAAACCACATCGAATATGTGTGGGATATCACGGCAAGAAGACTATCCACTTTGCACCATCATCCACAAACTTTGGAGAAGTTAATCAACGAAGTTCAAGTTGCTAGGAACAAGATGCCACAAGCAGATATGGATTATCTCATTTTGTCGATGCCTAGACGTGTACAGTAGTGTATTCAGCTACGGGGTGCCCAAACACATTATTACTTTTTTTCTTGTCAAATGTCCATAAAATTTCTTTCAAACGATATCGTGTCATTTCCGATGTAAAAGCATCACTTTGCCAAAAAATCAAGTTAAGCAAATGATTCTCCCAGTATCTGGATTTTCTCTACTCTACCTCAATTTTGAGCTTTACCGGTATTATACCGGTACTTATCTTGCAGAAAGGTTAGGACCTTACAACAGGAGCAAGGTTTAGTACCATTTCAATTGCTGCTGTTAGACAAGTTCTTATAGTCTAATGTTTGCATTTTGGGGAGATTAGCTCTCGCGATGACTTGACTAGTTCTGTTGCTTTAAAGCCAGTGCTCTACATATATCTAAGTGATGATTGGTTTCACTATTGTTGCAAACATCCACAGCCATATTTGTGGGTTGCATCTCCAAATATTTCCTGTAAAGTTTCAACAAACTATTACCGCCCTTTTTGCATTGTTATTTACTTGCACACCTATCATATTCAGACTGGATTTTATTTTACTTGTAAGTGCTATTAAGGTAGTCTTAGCGGTACTTATGTTGAGAGATTATCGCCTTGAATAAATGACAATGTTATCAGCATAACCTTGTTAGCATATCCTCTCATTTTACTAATCAAGATGGTTTTATTTCCCTCATCCCTTTCTACTGTTCCACTTTCAACTTCAATGTATGTATGTTTTTGACATTCTGTACCCCGATTTAAAAAATATTTGAGGGATCTTTACCGGCATATGAAGATATCATATGGATAGGGTTGTTATCAGTCTAGCGTAATACTGTGATATTAGTTGTAAATGTGGTAACAGAACACAAGCCTCTGCCACGTTTTAAAGAATTTTCCTATCAGTCACTTTTTCTTTCGCTTCTTCAATCCTATTCAACAAGCATTTATCAGATAGGTGATCGTTGGAATGGATGTAAATAAATTGTCTAAGAATATTTTATGATTCTGACTTTCAAGTCTTAAACATTGACTACCATATCACTGATTACACCCAATTGGATTATCTTCTTGTAAGTTGATGTCTGATACATCTCAAATTTATACAGACTTTGACACCACATTTTTTTGGTTTAGATTTTATATACTGTTTGACTCTACTTCTTTCCTTGAAAGGGATTATCATTTCATCGATTGCCATAAATTCTGTTGACGTGGCAGCGTCAGAAAAACTGTTTGACAGTATATCTAATATAGGCCATAAATGACTCTTTATTATATTCTAGTATGTATCTCGTTATTGTTTTTGAAACGCAAATACATTTTAATTTTTTTCCATACCTACTTTTAGAAAAAAAAAACGTTAATAATAATGTTTGCCAGACTGAACAGCATCATGTATAATTTCTATTGCAACTACAGTAAAACTTGTGTTAACGGCCACCTGTATATATCGGCCACCTGTGATAACGGCCAGCTTTAACATTGCAAAAATTTACAATACAAGTATTTCCGTATATACAAACCTTACAATAACGGCCGCCTTTACAAAGCGGCCACGGCCAGACGATCCCAAGATTTTATGGCATAAAAGCAATAAAATTTATCTCCCAATAACGGTCGTCGTCCGTATCGAAAATTTTAAAACTCACGTATTTGTTGTTCAGTCTAAAGAAGGTGACAGAATTTACTTGTAAGGGTTTATTGTTAGTTATAATGAAACACGATAGAATTATTTTACAACAGCAGCTGATTGTAGCAGTTTCCGAAAACGCCTGTTCCTCCGATCAGTTTAAGTTTATCGTTGTGTTCGTGAAGTGTTTGAATATGTAGCTAAAAAGAAAACGTTTGTCACTGAAAGATAAAATTGTTATTATCGAGGAGAGTGACAAGTATAATTTAAGTTCGCGAAAGTTGGCCAAAAATTCGGATTTGGAAAAACTCAAATTAACGATATCCCAAAAAACCAAAAGTGATATTAAAAGGATGTATGAAGAAGCTATTAATTTGAATCAGAAACGGAAATTCCCTAAAACGGGTGGAGTAGCAGTGGATCAAGTTGTGTGTAAGTGGTTCTGCTTGGCTAGAAATAAAAACATTCCCATATCTGGATCATTGATTAAACAAAAGGCGCTAGAGACAGCAAAAAATTTAAACATTGGGAATTTTGCTGCTTCAAATGGTTGGTAGAATGTTTCTGTCGTAGGCACAATATCACTTTTAAATCAATTTGTGGTGAGTCCGCTGATGTAAATTTGGAAGATGTAGAAGCATGGAACTCTAAATGACCATAAATTTTAAAGTATTATTCCCCGAAGGATATATTTAATGTTGACGAAACAGGTCTGCATTATCGCGCCATGCCAAATAAAACTTTGTATTAAAATACGATAAATGCATTGGCAAAAAATTAGCAAAACACAACTATTTTATTCTGCGTAAACATGGAAGGCGACAAAGAAAACCCTTTAGTTATTGGAAAAAGTACAATTCCTCGGTGTTTTAAGGGAAATCATATCGAGAAATTATCTTTAGAATGGGTACATAACAAAAAGGCTCGGATGACGTCAGATCTTATGACAAAATGGCTCTATCAGTTTGACATGAAAATGAAAAAACCAAATCGAAAGGTGCTTCTATTTCTGGATAATGCAACTTCACATTCTGAAGTTTCGCTAGAAATCGTCAAATTGATTGTTTTGCATCCAAACACTACGTCGTACTGTTAGCCGTTAAATCAAGGCATAATTCACAATTTTAAGATGATATGCCGCAGTTTTTTGATCAAAAGACTATTAACGTTCGTTGAGAATGATTGTGACTTTGAAGATTCAGAAAAGAGCATAAATCTAACAAGTGCGCTAATATGGATTGCAGCCGCATGGAAACAGGTTTCTCGAAATACCATTACAAACTGATTTTTTTAAGCTGGATTCGCGGAAGTAGTTCAATCTATTGAAGAGTTTTGCGAGGAGGACGAAATACCGATTGCTAAGCTATTTCCAAAAGTCGGCAGTGCAATGGCAAGTTTACACGATTTTGCTTCCATTGACATTGCTGAACCTACAGAGAATGCTGATTTTAGTATAGCAGAAATAGTTGAAGAACTATGCAATAATGATGATGATTCCGATAACAACGAGATACAAGAGTTTGAAGATCCAAAATCAGTTAAAAAAATCAAAACAAACAAAAATTGAAGCATTTTTTTGTCAAAAAATAAAAGCAATCTATGTAAACGTATACTTATATATAGAGCTGAGAATGTTTGCGGTACGGCAGGACCGTATGTAGTGCATATGCACCTGCGTATAAACACGATGCAGCGAAACACTTTAGTTGGTCGTGAACCGGCAATGTGATCGTGTGTTGCGTTGAGCTCTATTTAATAAGTATGCCGGACGTACTCAAGCACGCAATACTGCATTATCGTTAGCGGAGTCACTGCAAATACTGGACGATGTACACGCACAGCTGTGTGCAGTAAATGACAACAAAACTGTGAATGTAATAGAAAAGTTCGAGAGTGTGATAAACAATGATTTTGATTTTACTAGATTAAAACAAATTAGTAATGGTGCAAGTGTAGATTCGGTTTCTATCTATAAAGATTATTTTAATTGTGCGTGTGTTACATCCGTAGATGTCGAGCGGTCTTTCTGAAAAAATAAAAACATTTATTCATCACGGCGTACATCGCTCGGCGCTACAAATATGGAAACGTATCTAATGCTACAAACTTATTACCAGTTTTATCCACTTTGCGCTATGCAATAATAATCGTAAATAAGGTAATTGTGTTATTTATATACAGTACACATAACTGACATACCTAAGTGATATAAATAGCGAATGCATGTAAAGCAATAAAATCACGCATGCATCTCCGATCGAAACAAGGTCATAATATTCGTGCGTTTACCTGAATACTATACTGGCATACCGCAGCAATCCCCCAGCTCTACTTATATATATGTATATTACCAATGAACGTAAAACAAAATGTATACACAGAATCTGCAACAAATGTCAGAATCGTACAATATACCATTTTTATGTGGTTATATAGATTGTTTTATATAATAATCCATTTATTAACCCAACAGAAAGATCCAATTACAGGGTTATAAATATTAATACAAAAATTTGTAAAATATTATTATTTCGTTCGTAAAATGTGATAGATTGTTGGTTTTCGCAATGTTTATCACAGGTTAAAACAAGGACTTTACTTTTTTCTGACCTTATTGCAGTTAGCATGGACATAACAATTCTTACAAATTACCATTGTCATGTAGTATTTTTCCATTTTCGTAGGAGCAGTGTTAACCAAAAGATTGTAAAATTGACCTTTTTAACTAGTGGAGTACTATACTCGGTTTATCGTAAATGGTGAGCTTCAGGTAGTTAAGTCATCTTCGGGGAATGGCACTACACGAAGATATTAAGTAATTTACATGCCATGCATAATTAAACTCTGTAAAAACGAGATACCTGCGAAGCTTAGTACTGACTCCTTACCACGATATATATTATATCTTAGAAAAGTCATAACTATAAGCGTTGTGTACAGCATTAACATTTAAGGGGTTTTAATATAACGTAAGATCTTAACGTAATTTTGTTAGATATTTCCATAACACAACCACACAGCCAAGTATACGTAAGTAAGTGGGGAGTATAACAAAATAATATATAAATAAATTAACGTAATGAAAAACAAATATAAGCTGAGAAATAATCAAACC
>SMLS01037211.1:0-18559 GCA_004785975.1 Popillia japonica | reverse complement strand
TACAGTATCAATCACGTTCAAACTATTTAAATTGGCGCCTGATTTTATCCAATTAAAATTTGTTTGTATTCTTATGACTATTACCAATTAGCTGATCGGTCACATAACTGGTCAAACTTTCTACTGAACGATTCACAACACACAATTATTTAAATTAGTCGTAGCAAAACGTTGGTAAATTAGTTCGCATATTTTCCGGAGGTCGACTCCCTTGGTGGTACTGTAGAGGTTTGTATTTTAGTATCTTTCCATGCAGTGAAAAACTCACATTTCTGAAGAATGCAAAAACCAACAGTTGGGAGCTGTATTACCACAGAATAAACCGGAAAGGACAAAAACGGCAAACCCTTTGCTCTTTCAGGTAATGATTCAGATGACCTTGAATAGACTCCGCCATGACTTGAATATGTTTGACACGAATTTCACTGTATTTGTTCCAAAAAATTCTATGATTCTAATCATACGCGCATACGCAAAGTTAGTTCCAAGTCTATTTAACAGATGTCCGCACGAACGTTAAATAATAAAAATGTTCAAAAAACAAATAGATTATCTACGTAAAGACTCCGCTATTGCGTAAAGTTCAAAATAAATTTAAAAAAGGGTTTTAATTATCTGACAAATTATTACAAACATTGATACTCTAACCTCTAACGCACAACAATAACAAAGACGGCCATATTTTCTAGAGAATACATCCGGCATCATTCTCAACTTCCGGGAATCGTGATGACTCATAATTGTCTTTTCTGGTTCATTCTGTGGTATTACGTAGTTGGTAGCAGTTACTAACTGACGTCTCCTGCTGAACGGCAGTATTTGACATGTGTCACTGTCATATTTTGACAGTTATAATCTAGTGTGGAAAGTATATACCTAGCTGTTTAAATTTTAAAGTGTAAAGATTTAATCAATTTGACGTTCAATGAGTTGTTTTAACTTGTAGCTGTCAAAAATACACCAAAAAAACATATGTATGCGGAAATGGAGAATACAAAAAAAAATAAAAAAGCATACACGGCCTGAAACTTATTAGTACGCGAAGTCTGTGCAAGCACTTTCCAACGATTTAAAAAAAAGAAAAATAAACCTAGCGATGCTTGAAAACGATAAGCGAACCAATTTCCGATAGTACGGAATCGATTTCTGTGTACGATTGCGTTTTTAATTTTTACCATAACGGATATTTTCGCATCCAATCCGCTTTTCCATTGTACAAATGAAAACGTGCGAAAGATGAAGTTTCACGGATCGAATTGGGGAGCGATCATATCACAACTTTATTTAAATGGTTTCCACGGATGAAGAAGTCAAGATAAGTAGGTGCGAAATACGAAAATTAATCTGATGATTTTCAGGTAGTATTATTTCCCTTTTTTGCGAAACTTTCTTTGTAGAAATATCTAGTCCGGTAAATGTCAAAAATGGAGGGTTTGAGGTGTTGTATTTTCGTTTAAAATTCTATTCGACTTTACCGATAAACCGATTTCGATTCCTTTTGCTATCGCTACCCAAAGCGGGATATAAGGAAGAGGTAACGTAAACATTAGTGTTGTTTTTTTTTGCTTTGAACTTTGGATCTAGGCGAAAAAAGGTACGCAGACAGTGGGACCAAATTTAATCCACTGGGATAATTACGTTTACGCCAACACTGGAAGTTTGAGTGTTTGTTGTCAAAGTATGGACATATTTCCTCATTTTAGGAATCGCATAATGTTAGACTTAGACAATTCGTTGCTTTAAAGCTGTTGAAACAGCTCTTTACGTGTTATCGGAAGCTATTGATGTATATTTGTAATAATATATAACTGGAGCAGTCAGCAGGATTTCGTAGATCTGTGGAATGTATTTCAGGAAGAAATCATGTTCAGGGTAAGGCCAAAAACCATGTATTAACCAAAGAGGTTATCATTTATTGAGGCAATACGTCATTAGAAACTAAAGAATCAACTAGGGATGTGTTAAAGTGGTTTGCAAAGCGCAGTGGTCTTTTGAGGAGAAATCTGCTTTGACGTTAAGACAAGGTTGATCTCTTGCGTGACCACACAACGTAATGGAATCCCAATGTTGTGTTCATACAATCCAAGGGATGCTTCCATGCGGCTGGACAGGCTCGAGATCCTAGGCTCCACTCTATTAAACACAATCAACTGGAGGATGTAGTAATGCAAAAATGAGAGAATATTCGCTGACATGTTATCAATTGCTAGCATGTCAAGAGACACCTCAGGAGTTAAAATAGTCGTCAAAAAAGGTCAAAACCAGGTAAGTTGTTCCAAGTAAGTACCAGGGAAGTTGTTTCCAATATATGTATGGTATAGGTGCTATATTAGACATTGGCCATCATCGCCAACAGCTGATACAGGATTGCAAACTAGTTTTGAGCTAGTCTTAACTCGCTATTTGGGTATTGATCTGAATTTTGTGAACAATCCAATTAATTTTGAAAGCAGCCCACATGTACAACGTCGGCATTATCGAAACAAGCTCAAAACTAAAGCTGTTGGGGTCCAAACCATGGAAAGACGACCAACCCTCTAGAGCCTTGAGAGCATCAAGAACAATTTTTCAGACGAAAATATGCACCTTGCGTTCGGAAAAACCTAAATAAAGGCATGAGAGGCGCAAACACTTAGATATGTACCGAGATAGCCAAGCCGATTTGAAAGCTCTAGCCTCTTGCGAATGTCGGATGAACGTGACACAATTGGCCACAAAAAACAAGCGATCCAGATCACACAAATACCAAAAAGGATTGAAATTGTGGCTAAATTTGCAAAGGAAAGGGCTGACATGTATTTCATTGGAACAGACCTCTCCTTTGGCGCGTTAAAAAACCTGCTTAAGAAGATTTTCTTGATCTAACAAGGGGAACACCAGGGTTGGCCGACACCCATATAATTTGCATGAAATAGATTTGTTGATATTATGCGCAATAAGACTGAAAAGACGGCTGTACGATATGATTTTCATTTATGGTGAAACAGGTGAAAATGTTCGTCAAACATTGTTTAGGTGTAGGCATCTCACACTTGTATAACGGATATCGTGTTTAGAGTACGGGAAATCGATAGGTTGTTGTCATCTTACGAAAGTCGTGGACGTGAAAGGACCCGTAGGACTTAGCGTGCTGAAGAAGACCCACTAGACCTTATTGGATGCGTTTAAAATAAAAGTTTGTTTATCAAAATTAGTCTCCAATAACATTTTTATACGTAATCATATTGATGTTATTGAATCCTCAGTATTCAAAACTATTTAAAAAAGCTGACACATCAGCGTTATCTCATAGTTTCTATAACATCGACAGCTGTTTTTGCGATGTCTTGCGTTAGTTCGAACGACTAAGGCTCTAGACACTCTATAACAGAGATGAGACTCATCAAGATCTGTATTCAAAACTATTTAAAAAAGCTGACACATCAGCGTTATCTCGTAGTTTCTATAACATCGACAGCTGTTTTTGCGATGTCTTGCGTTAGTTCGAACGACTAAGGCTCTAGACACTCTATAACAGAGATGAGATTCATCAAGATCTGTGTCGCACAACTCTTGTAAGAAGCAAAGACTAGATTTCCACACATAAGAGGGTTATCCACCTTCTAAGTAATAAATTAATCCAAAGTGTATTTAATCAAAATTTACAGCAATGATCGGTCGCAAAACAACAGAGCGAGTTATCGCCATCAAACGCAGCCATTTATATCAGCCCACACAATTCATGAATTACAACCGGTATTATATTACACACAGTTACAGAACGTTTGTATTTTGCCCTTTAATATTGTAATGCGTTGTCGAAGTGCTCGCACCAAACTTGCTACAAACGAGGTTCCAACCGTATCAGCTGTTAAAACCGACGTCACATTTACATTTTCCGATATCGCAATAACAATGTTTATACACCGAAAGCCAATGCATTATGCTGGACTAGTGTATTTATGCGGGCTACGCTTCAAACTTTAAGTGTTAGTTTATGGGATTTGCAGTTTGATTAGGTACCACCTAGTAAGTTCATGTTACTGCATCGATTGGTTTTGAATAAAATTAATGGCGGTACTGTTTGAGGGTGACATAACCGTTAAATTAGGAGGATGTGACTTATTGCTACCTAAAATTATCACAACTAAAAAATTGTTTATAAAAATTTATAATTTACATAGATTTTTCGTTTATAGATCTATATATTATTTAAATATGAGATAATAACTAATTTATTCCTTTTATATACAACGCACAGCCTTTTTTAATAAAATCTCTCTTTAAATGACGTAGTTTCATCATAATTTATCTCATGAAACGGAAATTATTACTGCCATATGATCATATTAATTTACCCTCTAGGAAGCCATGAAATTATTTCTTGAAAATATTATGTTGGTATGCTCTGACAAACAAAACACATCTGTCATTAATGTACATATTTCTTAATTGACACTTTAAAATGTTTACAAATCAAAATTATTCTGCCAGGAATAACTTAAAAAATTGATCACGTAACCAGACTTAATTACTATCAGTTGTTCTTATATATGTAGGTAAGATTAATGACAATGACGTTCTTGACAAATCCTTCTAGAGCCTTCTAGAGGGTAGAAATATATGATCACCTTGTACTACAATAGAATTAAACGATGCTTGCATGTTAGCGTAATTTAATCCAATCTTCGGCGCCGAAATAATAAAATTACAAATAGTATAGGTCCTAATATCGATTAATACTTGCGGAACGCCCGTAAACATCGTTTCGTTTCGACTAGAAAACACTCGAATATACTGTACAAACTAGATCTGATTTCTACACCATCGTGTCACCGAAATTGTTTTCGGTGTCGTGTCAAATGGCGCTAATATCATCCTCTAATATACTTTTGTCGGTGGAATTGACTCTCGTTTGTCTCGCCGAATCCGTGCTCAAGTGCTCGCTCGAAAACTCACCGTAACTGCCGTTCCGTTTCGTGTTAACGATGACCGTTTTGGTACCGTAATCGGTGACGAATTTATCGTTGGTGTTCAACGCCACGGATTGGTAACCGCATTTACACCAAACGGGATAATGCGTGGTCAGGATCCTCTTGAAGGCTTCCCGAAATTCCGTATTGAAGATCGAATAAATTATCGGATTAAAGGCGGAATTCGAATAGCCTAGCCAGGTGAGGATTTTGAAGGTGATGTCCGGTATGCAGGTCTTGCAGAAGGCCGCTACTATATTGATGCAGAAGAACGGTACCCAACATATTAGGAAGACGCCCATGATGATACCTACCGTGATGGCGGCTTTGTGGTCGCTCACGTGGTACGGCGAGCTGTGATGGTTGTGCAGGTGGATGTGCAGGGCTTTGTTCTTCTGTTTGATGCTTTTTTTCTTGGCGTTAGCTCCTTCTGGAAGATCGATGGGTCTTGTTATTGCTCGGATGTTTTTCACGTGTTTCTGGGCGTAGCAGTATAATCGACAGTAAATACCTGGAACAAAAATATCGATTACGTAACAAGGAAAGGACGAAACAAAATCTCTAATATTAAGTCTATTCATCCATCAATCTCGGATGCATTTTGCCTTGAATGAAAGCGTTCTGATTTTCAGAGTATGCGGAGCAGCCGTACAAAATCTAACTCTTCAACTACTTGAATTCAATTCGTCTCCTATTCAATTATCTACGTTTCCCGAGAATAACGAACAATGCATGCTGTATATATATATATATATATATATATATGTATATAGCCAGACGTGGAGACACAACAACGATAAAGTGAACCAGCTGCTGTATGTATGTACACTCTCTTTCTAAAGTAATGTCTCCCTCAGACAACGAGCTCATATTAATAATGCCTTCCAATGGACGTATTGTAGCCGTCGGGTGACCTTGGATATAGCAATACTGGGTAACCGAGGTCGCCCGGCGGCTAAAGTACGTCCATTGGAAGACGTTATTGATATTAACCCATTGGCTAGGAGAGACATTACTTTAGAAAGAGAGTGTACATACATACAACGAACTGATGCAAGGGGATTTATAAACGTGCGGCGGAAATCAAGAATTGGAAGCCTCTGTCTTCCATCATCCACGACCGTCGTACTGCTCCGTCTGTGGAGAGATGCGCCGTAATAGTGGAACGTATTTGCTTGTTTGTCATCTTGAAGACTAGAGTGGTATCGTCTTGAAGTGATTTTACGAACAGAACCATGTGGAAATAGTGTTGGGATGCGTCGCGTGTGCATGCGAATGGACGTGGAATCCTTTGATTTCTGTGTCTTTCTAGTAGAGGCGCTTATAAAGTTGATGTGAAATGAATGAAAGAGTTTCATGAATTCTATGACGTATTACGGGTATAACTGCGCGCTTAATCATAGCGTGGAAGGTTTCAAACTTTTTCCCTAGCAATTGTTCAAATATGTGCAAGTAAACGTGCTTCTATGGCTTTGTTACAGCATTATCCACTTGTGAAAGCTGTTGCGCTTTAAATTATGTCCCAACAGCGACTGACAGGTTAATCGGATCTAATCTGGAAAGATGTTGGTACAAACCACACCAGCAGATTCAAATCTCGCATTAGAAAGGGAAAAAGGCACTCCCAGCTACTGGCAATAATGTCCTTCTTTGCTAATTCCTGGCCGCACCTCTATGGTTTTTGTAAAACACTGCAATAGTCCAAGACTGGAATTGCGTACAGATATTGTGATTCTCAAAATTTGACAAAATCTTTAACAAAGCTACGCATCAAACAAGCTTGTGTCTCTAAGATTTTGAATTTTTGATTTCCAATTATTGCTAAGAACCGATCAGCATTATTGCTTCCAACTTTTTTGGTCCTCTTCACTTATTCATTCATTTTGCACTCTTGTTTGAGAATTCGTTTACTTCTAAACGCAAGGTCTCTTGGTCTTTTCCATGAAGCTAAATTGTCTGAAAACATACAATTTAGACATCTAACCAGTTGATTAGTCTTGATTAGTCTCTCGTATGTTTCATCTCTAGGTCTGGTTTAACGCTGTTGGAATGTGAGAAATTCAATACCAATTCACATTGTTCATGCTTTGCCTCTTGTTGAGGCACCTCTATTCATATCGCAGCATCTTTATTAGCGTGGCCAAAATATGTCTAAACATTGTTGTTGTTGTTGTGCCCATCAAGTATCATCAGGTCTTAGCGAATTGCGATAATCATGAAGACGTTTTTAGTTGTGAACAGCTTATGACATTTTGGTGGAGGTGCCTGGATTCTGAATAAATTATGATGTAACCATTACTACTGTCGTAGTGGGGTAAGTTTTGGAGATTATGGACAAACATTAATACTGATGTGGCAAAAGATACAACAAATGATCCCCTCTACAAGCCATTGAGGCGATTAAGTATAAACAAGTCAAAGACTCAAAGAAGTAGAGGCACTTGGAGTAATGAAGCCATTGACGGAAAAAAAGCCTTCTCATCTTCACCCAAATTTGGGCAAACACACATTGCATAAAAGAACAAAAACAGCAATAGTTAATAGTAGTTTTCGGTCGATTTTTTTGCAGGAAATCGAAAGGAGATGCAAAATATTTCCTACCAAAAGGGAGGAGCTTGACTAAAATTGTGTCTAATTCAAAGGAAGAACAGAACTGAAGATGATTTTAACGAAAAGGGAGACTTCTGTCATAACCATGAGCTTGTAGGTTTTGCTACAGTCGATGGCGGTTTATATTGGCTATTAGTTATTCTAATTTTACTTAGTTCCTTTCTAATCAAGGATGTCTATGCAGAATATACAATAATGACTAATTTAGGCGAATCTCGTAAACGATCTGAGGAAAAATGTGAAGTAGCGAATGCTCAGAAGATTATAAGAGTGGTTCTTGGCAAATTTTGTATCCAACTTTGCCACCACCTACTTGGCTAGAGACATGCCCATCATCACATCACATCACGTCGCTAGTATGGTGGGCGAAAACTAAAAAAAGTAGGGACATATTTTGCTGCGAGAAATTATTGGTCTGGTTTGGACTTGTCTAACCATGGCCAATTGTGTAAGAGAGTTGCCTAAACTAGAAGATCAAATGATACTAAAAACTGACTTTCACAAATTAGTTGGAAGTGGTGATCCAAGAACTTCAAACGCAGTGGTGGACTGAACTGAAGTTTTCGTACCTGATCAAGACTTCAAAACTAGGATAATCCAAAGAGGTTTATTACATTTCCAGTGTTCACTGTATCTATGCCATAGAAAGCAGTAGATTTGTAATTTAGTATTTTGGTTTCCACAATATTACTGAATCAATAACTTTCGTTCATTGTTTCTTTCGGGTAACTTCTAAGGTTCAAGCTTAGGTGAATTTGGACTGAAGGTTCAAACTCTAATTATAGTTTGGAAATAATAGGGAACCCACTTGTTAGATTTGCGTTACAGGGCCGCTAACGAGGTACGTGTCAATTCTAATTATTTACTTTATAATTAATAGTAGCAGCCAAACGAATACTCCCTCAGAATTACCTGTCGTGTAGAAATAGTTCGTGAAACTTTGGTGGAGGTGCCTGGATTTCGTATGTCGAATTAGGTAAATTATATATCCAGTAGCTATTTCGTACATTAACCTTAAAGGATACTTTAGGACATTCTAAAATTTAGCTTTTTGCTACAATTTTCTTAGAATTGAGAAACAAGTGCAAACACGTTTAGCCATCTTGAAAAAGCAATGCTATTACAACACTTCTTATATGATAATCGTTATTCGTCCTTTAATTACACAAATTTGCCACAATTCAACCCTTCCTCTGTCTCGTGAATTAACCTCAATTCTCGTACCGACCCAGTTAAACGAATTAGTTCATGTCCAGTACCGCTCGGGATTCATGTTAACTAGAGACACACATTCCAGCATTATTGTGTTAACTGTTTCTAATAGCGTCATGTCGTATACTAGATTGATTATTGATGGATGCAAGGGCAACTCTCACAGGGTCAGCGGACTTAATCACGTACTCCGGTAAATACAGGCTTTGACATTTCCATTTAGTCTTAGTTTATGTAAAAATGGCTGCTACTTAATATGATTTCCACCAATTTCCGTTAACGACAAACGGTAACATTCCCCGCACGTAAGCAATTAGCAGAAAAAAAAACCCTTTTTAAACAGGGAAATCATGCCCGGTAATGAATAATGCCCCATTAAAGTGGATTATCGCGGCATCAGATACAACCAATTAGAACAGCGCCCGGTTACTGTAGTTATTACACAAATTAAAAATGGTGGTACACGTACAGCGTTATAGAAGATGTACACTGGAATATAATTACCGAGATATAAAGTCCGTAAAAAAGAGGGAGCATCAGTGCGAAATCGTGTTGGAACGGAGAAAGATGGACTGTAAAGGGATGTATTTGAAATAAAAGGAGATAAATCGTGTTTTAATATGCTGTACTGTAGCTTTTGCAGCATGCCGTAAGCACTAAAAATGATGACGTGCAATTAAAAGGATGTTCGTAGAGTCTTTTAGATGGACGAAGTAACAGTTATGATATAATATATTTATAAAAATGTATTACTGTACCTACAACGAAGAGATGCACTTTAGTTTGTTACACTTTTAATGCTAATGTAATAATTGATACAATCTAATGAGTTGCTTGCCTCATAAGAGGATATCCACTGTAATGACAGCTGTCAATGTCATATAAATTACAAAGCTTACATTTCAACGTAACCTTTTCAAAATGACTTGACATCCTACAAAAATTCGAGGATTCGCCTTTACTATCAATTACTTATCGCTGTCATATTGAACACTGGGAACACTGCGGAATTAGTAACATGACTCTTTGCTTTATACACTACTGCCATTTTGACAAGTGGTGATATGTAAGCAGTAATGAGAACCGATAAGGTAGCCAATAATAAAATAGTAAAATGCCCTATATAGTCCGCTGTAAGAAAGGGGCGTCTTGAGTTGATGAATCTGCTAATTTGAATTGTAGTAGGTTGGTTGTACCAAAATGCTTTTGATCGAAAGGTTAACACATTGTGTGGTCACTATGTTTCATTATTTGAAAGAGTTAGCGTGTATTTACTATACACTAAATCTTACACCGTGTCCATAAATGTTTGAAGCTGACAGTTACTGTCAAATTGTGATTATGTTTGTAACACTACATTTGATTTCAATCGCAAGAATTGTCATTAGCGTCCCACGCGGTAGTTACTTTAAGCATAATTATTAAAGTTGTATTTTAAAATCAAACACAATATGCTTCCTTTTGGAAACGTTTATTGCTAATAAACAACACAAGGAAAAGCTAAAACGAAGTCGAATATTGAACAGAAAACCTATACTAAAACCCAACGAAAATACTGACGTGCGACTATGGCCATAGAGGAATAAACCAACTGACATTCTCAGGGTGGTAAACTTTAGGCACAGATATTGCATACATTTTGACAGACGTCAGCTTCAAACATTTACGGACACGTGATATCTAAACTGTGGAAAAAGTCAAATGACGTTTTTTTGACAGATTCTGTGAAACATAATTAGAGCAATCAAAAACGAAAAAGAAAAGGCGAGGTATGTATTCAGTCTAGATAACTGTAAAGTGTAAAGAATGCTCGCATTGTACAGGGCGAGCGTGACCTCAAAATTTAAGATGGCAACATTGGTAAGTTGGTAATACAGTATGCTACTTTACTAATCTGTCAAAAGGTTTATAACTTAACCTTAAAACAAGAGATATCATATATATCACGTTAAATGTCAGATGACGAAACGTAAACAATACATATCAATAAGCAGGATCGTAAACAGTAAAACAAAAAGATACAATTTTTCTGTGACGGTTGCGGTCACATGGTGGTCACATCCGGTTTGCTCGCCCTGTAGTTAGAGCGTGACCAAGAGACCCTCGCAAAATATGTGAAAGTAGGTATGGGGGCACCTACTTTCGGTAGGGCTCGGCGACCAATCCAAATGGTTCTCACGCATATGGCGCCGGATTTGAAACAGCTGTTGTGATTTAAACCGCTAACTGTTATCATTGAACTGCCACCTGTTATGATTAAACCACTTTTCAACGGCTATCTGTTCGAAAGCTGTTCAGCCGTAATAGGTAGCGGTTTAAATTACAACAGCTAATTCAGAGAGTCATTTGGATTGGTCGCCGACATCTACTGAAAGTAGAAAACGTGGGGGGTGCATCAAGTGCCTCCATACCTATAGAGCTGGAGCATTCCAACCCTAGTATTCAGTATGACATTGTTGCCACGACTAATTTAGGTTGGCAGCGATTAATGCATGATAAGATATTTGAATGAGATGTTTGAAGTGAGGTTAGCTACGTATTGATTGTGGTGTAATTTAGTTTATCTAGAGTTTCATCTCCCTCTAAGTTCATTTCTCCAGATAATGATAGAGGCGACCACTTTACAAGTCTTTCTAGAATGGATTCCTCGCGTGAAACGGAATCATATGACAATTCTGTCACATCGGTTTTCGAAACGATTTTGACATTTGTCAAAGTTGTATTTGCACTATGTTCTGGAATTATATCAGCACTGCCAACTGCAAACATATAACATGCTAGCTCATACTTTTCATGTTTGACAGCTATGTACTGTTCTGTTTTATACAGTCATCCATAGACAAGAGAGACTATAGATCGGCAACTCTCGTTAAATTTTTGGGAACAAATCAGCGCCAGTGCAGGTGTAGTTTAGAACTAACATTCAAACGCGGGCTTTTTAAAAATTTTAAACGAAGATAGGATTCTACAGGTATTTGTAGCGCCTGTAAAATTATCTGGAAATTTGTAAGCATATTATCATACAGATCTATCTACAGATTTACAGAGAACTTTACATTACTCTACAAACATGCAAAGTGTTCAATTAATATTTTCAGTACGCATAAGCTTCATAATGAACTGTCAACTAGATTGACAAGCCGATGATTGCCTTTATCTACCAAAAATTGAATAATAATATATAATATATATAAATCATGTCGATAATATTCATCGCGTCAGATGTGCGTCGATATTTACAGATAGCCGCGCCATCTGGTGTCCGTAGTAATAAAAAGTGTCCTATTCTAATTCCCATTACTTTACTTGATTGGGTATGGGCTTGACTTTGACAGACTTTTGTAAGTTCAAGTACGCAACATATTTGTGTATTTTGCTATAGTATAAAAACGCACCTGAATAAATAATGCACACCTAAAATGTGCTTGTCTCTATTGATATTAAAAAAATATATTTAAACGCATTAAATATCCGATTAAATTCAAAATTCCCGCTTGTTACATAGTGTGTACTACGCCCGCTAGGGTACCACTTTCTCTTTCGTTAACACGATAGATGGCCGTCTATATCTAATATATAATAGTATTTGTCTATGGTCAAACCATAATATGAAGGCGCACATTCTGATTGAATACCGCACACCTAAAATGTGTTTCTTCACCCTAGTAAACAACACGAAAAAACCATTATTATTTGAAGACTGAATTCAATGAACGCACTGAATCTCAATAATTTCGTAATTTGGGTTAGAACAGCGAAAAAGTTACAAACCAACAAACAGCCGAAATTGAACTGAATCGATCATGACATTCATGACATGACTGAATCCGACTGAATCATGATATAAATGTCGATAATATTGATCGCGTCAGATGTGCGTCGATATTTAGATAGCCGCGCCATCTGGTGTCCGTAGTAATAAAAAGTGTCCTATTCTAATTCCTATTACTTTACTTGATTGGGTATGGTTTTATCAGCGCGTTTTGACATGCAAACGTTAAAACTGTTTGTCAATACATTCTATGAGAACAAATGTGAAATTAGCTTCACAACTGGTGGCGCTACAGCAGGTGTAGTTTGGAACTATTAAAAATTTTGATCTTGGGTATATTAGTGGACCCCTTGTGCAGTCATCATTTACGTTTGCTTATATACTCATTGTACTAATGATACGACTGATTAAAATATTTTCGTGCTTAGTTTTTGCCTGTATGTAATGTATATGACAAATCGATCAGTGCTGCTGGAAGGGTCACGCTGCTTTGGTTAGACTGTAGTCAAAATTTCGTAAAACATTTTGACTTGGTTTCAGATTTTGAGGTTGTATGTATAATATTATTTTCTTGATATTATCTGTCAATATGACAGCGATAACTAACAATCCATATGACAGCATGAGGACGATGAGAACTTGTGATGAGAACTATTTTATAAAGCAAAGATGAGGAAGACGGTTCTTTTGACCACGACTTTATGAGACCATAATTCAAAAATAATGGTTGTCACTATCAAGAATAGCATGAATTTTGAATCTAGATGAAAGCACTTGTGAACTGCAGAATGGCAAAATTACTAAATCTGTCTCTTTTGGAAGATATTTTGCCCAGATATTTTAGTGACAGTTTTGCCATTGCCATATGTCAATGTCAGTTACATTAATGTCAATATTTTAAGGTTATCCAAATCCCTTGAATTGACGTTTCCATTTCTCGTCTACCTATCTACTCTTTCGATTTTAGTGTTTTACAAGCTTCAATTGCTTTATTAACTGACTGCTTCAAAGATTCCAAATTTTTTGCAATTTTTAATAATTGGAACCGTTTATAAATACAAAATTATATTTAGGTCCCAGAAATTATTAAAATTAAATGAAAAAGCAATAGGTTGCTATGAAAGAGTCCAGGCCCTAATTTAATGTTGCAATCACTTCTAAACTCAAATACATAGTTTCCATATCTTATAACATACCTATCATAACTATGCAAGGAACGTAGAACGAAATGCAACTGGAGACGACAGCGTAGGTCGGGGTCAGATCCAAGGCGCAAGTGGAGTAATTCTGTCCTCCTGCAACAGTTTGGGGTGGCGGTTCCGGAGGCCTGTGCAATCCCAATGATATTGGGACGAAGGAGATCAGTGCTGCCAACAGCCATATCGTTGCGATCGTACCGACAGCTATCCTACGGGTGACCCAACGACCATATCTGTAACGAAAAATGTTGATAAAGTATTACAAATATTTAAATTGATAATTCGATAAAATTAAGCTCACGACTCAGTGAGAAGACATCTCGAGAAATTTAATCTAATAAACGTCGCTTGGAAAACTGAAATTAAAACTAGATTATGTTGGAAGATTAAGAAAATAAAAGTTGTAGGTTAGGACGGGTAACTCGATGGGGGGTGGGGAAAGAGGACTCGCTGTTTCAATTAGGATATTCCGTTCATTGGATAGTAGGAAGGAATTTGAAGGAGGAAGTAAAGCTACGTAAGATAGGCGACCTGAAATTACTTATGGTAATTGTTGGAAATTAAAGGTACCTACGACTATTTTACTTCTCTAAAACTTCGCCTGTTATACGCGACTAAACTACAGAAATTGTTTCAGTTTAGTCTAATTAAACCTAATTGATAATTTCGAACGTAACTTGGTGAAATAGATTAATTATGGAATAAAATAAACTAATTGTTCCAGTTATGGGAATTCTACCAAAAGGTCTTGCGAAGCAATATGAAGTGTCACGTCAAAGCAAATTACATTTCATTATTGTTTTACAACCTTTTGAAAGCTGCCAAATTGTAAAATTGCAAATTGTTACTGTTTCAGCGTGTGATGATGTATGTACTACTGACAGATGTCAAACTATAAAAGTTTCTAAGGTTTGACAATTCTCAAATTGTAATTGTAAATCCATCAAATTCTTTCAGATTTGACAATTAGAACTGTCAATGTGCGTCCACAGGTACAAATTAAATTAAAAAACCATCCCTCAAGTTCCACAGGGCTCAGTCTTTGGCTTAACCCTCGGGAACATACACTATGAGCAACTCCTTAGTATTCTACGCAGATAATTTGGAGGTTGTGGTTCCCGCCAGTACTGCAAAAATTCTGGAATCGGCTGCTGAGACTTGCCTGCACAGTGTAATGGAATGGATGTAGGAAAAACGTTTGAGACTGGCACTCCATAAGACGGAGGCGGTTCTACTAATGAAATCAACAATGAGAACAATCGGAAGAATAAAAAAAATGTAAAGAATAACAAAGAGTGGCAAGAAAGGGAAGAGTGTCACAAGAAAAAAAGCGTCGTAAGTACAAACGTTGGGCAAAATTAAAGACAAAATATGCCACAGAACGAGGAAGAATAACAAAGAATTTGAAGAATCGAAATAATAGAAAGAATAGCATAGCAAAGTCTTCGATTTTTCAAGCATGCTTTAGCAAATTTTTCGATAATTTTCAATTAAAATGGTCAAAACGAAGGCTTATACCTTCGCAAGGTTATCAAACTAATTTTAATGAGCATAAATGTTAAAATCTTATACAGGTCTTCGACTTTTCAAGCATTTTTTAGCTAATTTTTTGATGAAATTTTATTTGAAGTATCCAGAACTAAATTTAAGTAATCGGATAAATTTCTCCAATAAATTTTACAACTTCTAAGTTCAATATCTCAGCGAAGTCTTGGATTTCTCAAGCATGTTGTAGCAAATTTTTCGATGAATTTTAATTAAAATGATCAAAACGAAGTTCTATACTTTCGTCAAGTCCTCAGACCGATTTTAATGAGCGTAAATGTTGAAATCTTAAACAGATCTTCGATTTTTCAAGCATTTTTTCAGCAATTGGGCTCGTAAATGCTTGACAGTATTTTTCTGCGACATCCTGGAGAAAGGTTACACAGGACTAAAGAAGTGAATACTAGAATTGGAGATGTGTCGATCAAAAGTCAACAAAGCCTGAAATATCTGGACATCCATCTGGATAGAAGCTTATTAATTATGGAAACTCACATCCGTAGGACGGCATAGAAAGCTGAGAAGGCCCTAATGACTTTTTGCCGCATTTTTTCTAAACATTGGAAGACCGCAAGAAAACAGATGCAGTATATTATGTACAGTGATGCAGTCTACTATGCTGTATGAAGCCGCCATGTGGGGAGAATACTGTCAATCGAGCTTTCAATTGAGCAAAGAACACAGATCGGGGAATTGGTTATTTTGAAGGTCCTAATTGTGATAACTGTCAAAATATGACAGATGTACAAACAAATTGTCAATTATCAGCCAACTGTCTTAATCTGAAAATACTGTACTTTTGACAGCTGTCAAATAATGCTGTTAATAACGTTTTAATCGAAAGCAATTTGTTGATTTGTATTTAGTTTTTGCATTAATTTAATATTCATTTGAAAGGGACATGCACTTATATCTGCTACACGAAGAAAAATATTATGAACGATATAAGTCGTAATTATTTAAACGTGTGCCACTATACTCAATCAATAATCAATTTTGCACAGATGACATTTCGACAGGCAATACTTCACACTTCTCAAATAATTGATTGGGCGACACTTCTCACGTTAAAAGCAGTCAGTACACTTCATATTTCAGCGTTTCTCTCACGATTCATGACGCAGCGAGTGCTGCAATTACGTCAATTACTCAGACGATGCGACAGACGCGTTGAAAGGAAACTGCATTCGACGAAGTGGCCGGGCGAAATTGGATGAAGTAAACGTGAAGATCCTGTTTATCTCTTGTCTGTTCAGTGCGCTAGGCTAGCGAAAATTATTTTTCTTAAAGTTTTCATGAACTAAAGAAGGATAGAAATTTGCAACAATGTTAGATAAACTGTTGAAAATGAAGTTGCACGGCTCACAAATTTATTTCAATGAGCGTAAATGTTAAAATCTTAATCAGGTCTTCGATTTTTCAAGCATTTATTAGCAATTTTTTTGATAAATTTTAATTAAAATGATTAAAAGGAAGTCCTATACTTTTGTAAGGTTCTCATGCCGGTTTTGATGAGCGTAAATGATGAAATCTTAAGCAGGTCTTCGTTTTTTCAAGCATTTATTAGCAAATTTTTTGATGAAATTTTATTTGAAGTATCCGGAACTAAATTTTAAGTAATTGGATAAATTTCGTCAATAGATTTTATAACTTCTAATTTCAATATCTCAGCGAAGTCTTTGATTTTTCAAGCATGTTTAAGCAAATTTTTCAATAAATTCACACATCTCAAATAATTGATTGGGCGACATTTTTCACGTTAAAAACAGTCAGTATACTTCATATTTCAGCGTTTCCCTGACGATTCATGACGCAGCGAGTGCTGCAATTACGTCAATTACTCAGACGATGCGACAGATGCGATGAAAGAAAACTGCATTCGACGAAGTGGACGGGCGAAATTGGATGAAGTAAACGTGTAGATCCTGTTTATCTCTTGTCTGTTCAGCGCTCTAGGCAAAGTCCTTCCGATAAACTGCAGCGATTCACGCCCTGGGTTGCTTGTAGTATGTATGCCTTTGCATGCGATTGGTGACTTTGGAACTTTAGGCGACGCGACGAGGGTGGCTAGGCGAAACTTCTAAGGAAACACGATTCCGTTTAATCTGCGCCAACTTTGGGAATTAGATTTGTAGTTTGCTGTGAATTTAGCAAGCGTAGAATGTGTTGCTGGTGTTTTTCCTTCGCCTGCGGAAGTTTGAGTGTTTAAAAATGTTAAATAGAAATAACGCGTAATACAAATTCTCATGTGTCTTTAGGAAATTCTTTTAAACGATGGGGAAAACGATTTTCTTTTGTAGCAAAATGCTGACTACAAAGTGAACGAACTAGGTCTCCGCTTAATGAAAAACATTTGTAGATACTACGCCGCATACAAAATGGACACGATACATCAATGTCCAGACCAAGTATTGTGAGAATGCCGGTACATTTTAGTTTAGTATGCATAATAAATGTAGGCTTCAGAATATACAATAACCTTAACGCGTTAGCGATGCCTTTTTTTTTGGTGGTAAACATCCAAGCATCAATTTTTCTCGCTGTCAATAATATTGTCGTCTTATCACATGAATAATGTGGGGTTACAACGCTATCCGCTTGGAGTGTTAGGTTAATTTGATTTTGGAAACGCAAATTTAGTTAAATGTTTATCTCCTTTACTTAATATCCAGATAATTCGAAGTAAAACGATGATAATGTTGACAAGAATTAAAAGGAAAAAATGACAAGATTTACACGAATAAAAATGATTGCAGAAAGGGTAAAAATGGCAAAAATTTAATAAAATTGTTGAGAAAAACTGTCACACCCCAACAAGACGTGATAAAACATTTGAAAAGCGAATAATAATTGACAAAACAGAAGAATGGTAACAATAACAAGAATAGCAAGAGTAACAAACAATGAGAATTGCGTTCAAAGCTTCATGTATAAAAATAATGACAACATTTACAAGGATGAGAATTGCAGAAAAGTAAAAACAAAATAAGAATGACGATGATGCTGAAAAACTGATTAAACGTGATGAAAAACCTAAAAAACCGAAAAAAGTGATAAAATCCTGATACAATGTCACAAAACGAGTAAGAAGAAACAGAGAATTTGAGACATTGAAATAATAGAAAGAATAGGATAGCGAAGTCTTCGATTTTTCAAGCATGCTTTAGCAAATTTTTCCATAAATTTCAATTAAAATGATCAAAACGAAGTCCTATACCTTCCTAAGGTCCCCCAAACCGATTTTAATGAACGTAAATGTTAAAATCTTA
>SMLS01037177.1:0-16669 GCA_004785975.1 Popillia japonica | reverse complement strand
TTTTTTCAGCAAAACAATGCAAGCCCCCATGTTGCTCGTCGAACCACAGACTTTCTTCAAGAATCAGGCGTTAATGTTTTGCCATGGTCACTCCGTTATTCGGATTTAAACCACATGGAACATGTGTGCGTTATCATGGGGAACAGACTGTCCACTTTACACCATTCTCCACAAACTTTGGCGCATTAAAATTTCTTGTAAATGTTACCGTTTCATTTCTGGTGTAAAACTGTCACATTGCAAAAAAGTTAAATAAATGATTCCTTCGGGGTGTAACGCTTCAAATGTCACCGAGTGTATCTCTCTATAATTTGTTATGGGGCTAACACTTTTTGCATCTTGTGTTGAAGTTTGCAACTCCTCATGCAAAGAGTCTGTCCCGCGTCAGGGAGTGAAAAATAAATGTTATTTAGCTTTTATTTCGGTGGAGCCAAACATGCATTGTTTAATTTGTTAGATAGTGAATCTATGTATATGGGAACTCCAACTATACCGCCAATCTATTGTGAGACCTAAAAAATGTTTTGAAATTAGCTATTAAAACAGATGAATATGCATTGTCGGCAAACATTTGATTTGTATTTTAAAACTTCTTCTCTCTCTGTTTATAGTACAAATAATGTTTTATCTCATTACAATTTTATTACTCGCTTAAAAAACGAAAGAAAGTAATGTTTGATTCTTGTTTCAAATGACCAAGAACGTTTAAACGCATGTTTATCGAAATACATGACGCAGTACGAGTATGTAAGTATGTACATATGCTATTAGTGAAGAGCGGATTTTGCTACATGCATATTTAAATATGTCTTCGTCCCATTGCTTTTCCATTTTATTTGTATTATCACATTATCACTTATTGGGAACTGGCGCTTTTGGGACGTAGAGAAAATGAGCTATTCGAGGTATAGCAATCACAGATCCAGTTAACAACTGATTAATTCCATATTGTAATAAACATGCCGTGTAAATATGTATTGGGTATATTTTCTTCTACACTCATCGTTGTGGGGAGTGTGCATCTGTATAACAGTAGTGTGCTAAATCTAATAGCAATATAATAATAATAATAATAGTGGTTTATTACTATTATTATATTACATTACCAAATATTTACTAATAAGTGGTTAATAATTACTCATCTGATTTGTTATAGAATACCATGCAAAGGGCTACATAAGTAATAAATTGCATCGTTTGTGATTTACCAACGTAGGTATGCATCCTGAAAACAATTTTCACTGGGATGGGAGGATTTAATTGTACTTTGTACTACTTCGCATAGTAATGTTTCCTAGTAATGGCTAGTAAGTCTCACTCAACTTCCAAGCACATTGATGGGAATGTACTGTTACATAATCAGCTTTATTCGTTTCTCACTCTAAAAAAGCAGTTATCTACTTCACAATTAACTGTAGAGATTGTTTTAAATCAACGCAGTACTATGGGCATCGAGCTTATTACACTATAGCGTTAAATCTGGCAATGCTGGGCTCTCAACGAAAGTGTTAAAGCTGGTTTCTGTGTCCTTATTACTTACGCAGTTATATCAGTCAATAGTAGATATTTCGAATAGATTTAGGAAAATGTATAAAAGTCTATCTAAATCTAATACAAGAAAAATCTTGAAGATATGGTCTACCTGACACGATAATGCGATACTCGCTAGTTGGTTGCAAATTGTTTGCATACAAGAAAATGTTGATCGCGTGTTTGACTTACAATTAAATAGTCAATATCGTCCGTAATGTATTCAGAAGAGATGATATATGGCACATTTGAAAACATAATCAACAATTATTTGGTATTTTATAATATCTCTGAACGGTAGGTGCCCCGGGTGTTGCCCAATGAAAAGTGAGTAAGCGTTATTACTTCCGAAATGAATTTGGCGTTGTTTGAGGATAATTTGAAAAATTTTCTTAATCGCTTTGTTATGTTTGATGAAACGTAAATTCATAACTTAGATCCCAAGCCTAAATTCTAAAATAAAGAATAGAGACACTGAGCGAATCTGCCACCTTGTAAATTTAAGACTTATCTTTCAACACGTATAACTATGGCTACCATTTTTTAGAATCTTGACGAAATACTATTAATTGACTATCTGGAACTTGGTTTCATAAGCATGGGGCAGCATTATGCAAACTTAATAAATAAACTTTGTGACTAAATTAAACAAAAGAGAAGAAGAAGGAGCATTGTGAAATTTTCTGTTATTGGGATAATACTCTGGTGCACAAAAGCCCTGTTTCACTGCCATCAATTTATGAAGCTGGTTTGGAACTGATGACTCATTTATCATATTTTCATGACTATACCACCTAGTAATTGTTATTGGTTTTCGAAATTAAAAGAAAACATTCGGAAACCGGGATTTTTCTAAGAAAGGTCTCTCTGCTAGAACATAGAGGTGTCAGGCTGACTATACAGAAAAGTAACTTTGTTTTATATTCCAGGGATAATAAATATTGACTATACTTGATTATCGTGAGAAGTATGTAGGCACATTAGGGTCGTGATGTATAAATTACAATTTTATAATGAAAACGTAGCTTTTCATTTCCTGTACTTGTTTCATTAAAATAAAAAGCAGGCATTTATTATTTATTAGTTTTTGTTTGTATTCTTATGAAATGAAATATTTACTATTTTATGTGTTTAGAATGTACCTAAAAATGTACGGTAAGCTAGTTTTAGTCTAGCAATTACATAATTTGACATTTATGTATTACGCATAAACTACATATAATATTAAATATTTTCTCTCGTATAATTTTTTTTATTCTATGACTTTTACTCGCTGTTTATATTCTTGAAACCATAAAATATTTCTATCTCGTTTTTTATTAATATATGTATTTTTATGAGGTTTATGTACTTATCATATGTTGCTGATACTTTTTTCACGTCTAGCTCCATTTTTGGAACTGCAACGACTTCTCTATTATCTGCTGCAATAGCAAATTTAGTAATGGAGGATTTTGAGCAAGATTCTTTACAAAAACTTAATTGTCATGTTCAATTTTACAAGCGGTATATACAGGGTGGCCCATTAGTGTGTTGAAGTGCAATAACTTACTTAGGGTAAATTATATAAAAATATTTTTTAAATAAAAGTTGTTATATTTGTACAGGTACACATTTCTAAAATATTTTGAGATATACAGGGTGTTCATCTTAAGCGGGACAACATAAAGTAAGCTTCTTTTAAATAGAACACTCTGTATGTTTGTTTACCATCGAACTCAGTGTAAAATTCTGCACCTAGCCCTGTGTTTTCTTTTTCCATAAATTGTGACGTTGCCAAGTTGTAGCGAAAAATGTTAAGATTTGACGAAAATTGGTGCGCTATAAATGCTGCCTAGTAAACGTTATTAGTGATAAGCAAGTAAATTTATTTGGTAAGTACGAAGGTAAACGATGGCTGAAATGTTTGAACCGAGTAGAAGTTTCGTTTGGGGTTCGGGGTGTTTTTTAGATAACCATTAATTCAGGAGATTTCAATTAACAAAAACTTCATTTTTTTAAATGGAACACCCGGTAAATTATTATACCATCTTATAAAACTATTTTATCCCTTCAAGTTATGTTTGTATAATGTACTCTCTAAAATTGACCGTTTTTAAGAAAATTGCATTTTTTTTTATGATTTAACAATATTCACATTTTTTTAACAAGTAAACTCTGAATGTGACGTTTAAAATACTACTTCTGGCATTTTCACATTTTAAGTCAGAGAGGTTAGTTAGGATCTACACGTATTAACTATTAAGAACGAGAAAGCAATCAAAATCATGAATTTTCCGATAGAAGACTTCACAGATATGATTTTTGTACTGGGTGAAAGTGATAAAAACTGTTTACTCGGGGTGGAATAATTGGGAATCATGTCATAGGTCCATATTTCTTTAATGGAAAGTTTAATGGGCAAGTTTACTTCAATTTCTTATAAAACGAATTACACCAACAACTTCAGCATTTACTTGCAGATGTTAGGTGGCGAATGTGGTGTCTACATGACGGGGCACCAGTTCACCATACCCAACAGATCGATACACATTTAAGTAATGAATTTCCTGGACCATGGATTGGTAGAGGAGGACCCTATAAATGGCTACCTCGTTCACCAGATCTTACAGAAAAAGATTTTTTTGGAGGGGTTACGTCAAAGAACAAGTGTACAAAACACCCGCGACTGCTATAGAAGACATGAAGAATAGAATTAGGGAGGTATTCCGAACTACTGATGTTGATCTGTTACAATGCTAGTAGGGCATTTGAAGATCGCATACCTTATTGTATGGAAGTAAATGGTGGTCATTTTGAACATTTCGTTAAGTAGTTATCTAACGTTTTTAGTTCTTTCTTATTTGTTGTTTGTTATTTTTCCTTAATTTGTTTGTTTTGAGTTTTGTAGATACCCTAATAATTTTATTACAGTTTTTAAAGGTAGAAATTTACTGGTTTCATTTTGTCGCAAAAAATTATGGAAAATAGTAGTATTTGAAACGTCACATTCAGAGTTTACTTGTTAAAAATGTGAATATTGTCAAATCATAAACAAAAAAAAACAATTTTCTTAAAAACGGTCAGATTTAGAGAGTACATTCTACAGAAATAATTTGAAGGGATAAAATAGTTTTATAAGATGGTATAATAATTTACTGGGTGTTCCATTTAAACAAATGAAGTTTTTGTTAATTGAAATCTCCTGAATTAATGGTTATTTAAAAAACACCCCGAACCCTAAACTAAACTTCTACTCGGTTCAAACATTTTAGCCATCCTTTACCTTTGTACTTACCAAATAAGTTTACTTGCTTATCACTAATAACGTTGAACTCTAGATCACTATCACCCACAGGACACCAAACACTTGGATAAATGCCAACGCGTTTCGACAGCAATGCTGTCATTATCAAGGCGATAATAAAACTAAATAAACTGACAACAACCACTTAACAGGAAACCTAAAAATTACACGTAAACAAGCACCAACTGTTTCGCATCATTAACTTCACATTAACGAAAACAATGACGAATGTGGAATAGGCCCATTGTCACTGTTTACTAGGCAGCATTTATAGCGCACCAATTTTCGTCAAATCTTAATATTGTTCGCTTCAACTTGGCAACGTCACAATTTATGGGAAAAAAACACAGGGCTAGGTGCAGCATTTTACACTGAATTCGACGGTAAACAAATATACAGGGTGTCCTATTTAAAAAAAGCTTACTTTATGTTGTCTCGGTTGGGCTGAACACCCTGTATATCTCAAAATATTTTAGAAATGTGTACCTGTACAAATATAACAACTTTTATTTAATTTTTTTTTATATAATTTATCCTAAGTAAGTTATTGCACTTCCACACCCTGTAGATGAGTGCATATTACTTATTAAATGGACTAACGACATATATAATAATCTAACTGTGATTTAAACATTATATCTTACAATATGACGCTTTCCAATACATTCCCCGACATAGAACCAGCACAAAACCTCTATCGTTAGAAGAGTATTCAACCATGCTTCACGTACAGTAGTTTGTTTCCATTTTCCTGTTCGTGCACCATTAATAAGCTTGGCTCATCCTTCTCGGATAGCCGGTATATCACCTGGTGTCGGAGGTGTTAGTTCCACTTTTGCATACTTTAAAAACGTTTACGGTGTATACCATTAGGTAAAATTGATCATGTTCTACACATATTCAATTCCTATCATGACAGATTAAAATTCACTGTTGAGAAAGAAAATCAAAATTTTATTAATTTTTTAAATGTTAAGATAATACATAATAACATGAACATAAACACAAATTGGTACATAAAATACACTAGTAGCAACAGACACTTAAAGGACTTTTCAAACACTTCGGTAAATTAAAAAAAAGCGTAATTAATAGTTTAGTTGATCAAGCTATTACATTAGCTGATTTTAGAAAGGAGAATTTAAGCAAAGTTGGATCAATTCTAGACAAAAATAGTCCCAATATCCCAACGAATTTTACGAAAAATTAATAAAAAAAACAAATACATAAAATATACAACACAAGGCACGAAACAAAACAGTAAAATATATCATACAATTCACACATACATCAAGAACCTAAGTGACAAAATTACATTACATTCACACCGAACAATAACAGACAGTTATTTACAAATTTAAAAACTAAGACTAAAAAAATAATAAAAGTAATGTCATATATAAATTAGTATGCAAGGACTGTGATAAATGTTACGTAGGTCAGACTAAACAATACTTAAAAAAACGACTTTATAATCATCAATATACTGTAACGCATTACATAACCGCGGAAACTGCTTTGCATGCTAAAGAATTACGACATAACTTTAATTTTGAAAATGTTAAGATTAAAAAAAAATAGTTATAAAAAGAAATGAATATATGAAATGATATACATCAAAACAGAGAATAACGCGGTCAATTTTAGAACAGATATTGAAAATTATTTATAATAATTTAATCACCTAATCACGCCTGAATTTTATCAATTTAAGCTCTTGACTAGGTTTTTGCCATGTTTTCCCTAGTCCTTGAACAGAATTGTTAGAGTTTGACGAAAAATACAGTGATAAGAATTTTATGATTATAAAGTTATATTTAAAAAATATCTTAATTTGTCCACGATATTGTAAACATAATTCTATATATCACTGAATTTCTTTGTCTGTAGATAATTTTGTTGATAGGCATGGCTAGTTGTTTATTAATTGACACGAATTAAATGTCAATTTTATTCCACTGAAGACGTAGTGTAACGAAAACCTAATTTGTAAAGGTTCTGGAATAAATTGATTTTTAATCGAATTAAAAGTTTTTTTTATTAACTAATTTTCAATTAAGTCGCAATGTTAAGGAATAGTAGATCTTTTTGGCCAGTAAATTCTCTTCCACTTTGCTTAACTAAATGCCTAAAGTAAATACTAAATTAGGAAATGATGGGGATGGAACTATAGTTATTTATATTATACTTGTAACAAAAATTATAAGAGTTATGTGTAAATCATCACCCTAGATTAATGAAATTGAAACTGAAACAAAACGCACGTCTTCGGAATAGGTATATATGAACATACATACATACATACGCTTTAACGTGATAAATGACTGTGAAGAATGTAGAACGCTATTATTATACTTGAAATTGTACTCTTTGATGCGTATATTTGCGTGATTCCTTTCCACGCTCGACTTATTGCTTGAAAACCAAACTATATTTTTCATACTAGTTTCAATATTTCCATCAACGTATTATATTTATTAGTAAGTATGTACTTACATACATTTGTGCTTCTTTTCGTCAGATGTTGTGATGTGTACGAGTACGAGACATAAATTATCCAAGTTAAAAGTGCTGTACTATACAAATACCGTCAAGACCGAACATATCATAATCAAGTAAGACAAGCAGTACAGCCACTGCGTGTAGAACCCACAACATGTCAAAAAGATGTGAAAATTTGCGAGTTATGTGACATCACTATAGTATTGCATACATATAACATGTAATACGATCCAAAGAGGATGTAATTGGCGTGATATTTACAGTAGGTATGTAAAAAAAGTTATCGTACCCTTTTAGAAATTTAGCTATTCATGGCGAATTATCTTAAATATAGGGTTTACAACAATCATATATAGTATAGAAAGTTTACTAGATATGTGAACGAGAATGTCGCGGCAGAACAGTTTTTTATTGAGTAAATAATTAATAATGTAAATCATACAATACAACATAAAATTGTATAACAAATATGTATTTAATCGTACAATGGAGGCTAACATTTATTATTGCCGCCTTGAAATGCAATCTACAGCTTCAGATAGTCTAGGCATCGACTCTACCAGTTTCTTACATATGTTTCTGACAATTTTTATCTATTCAGTGCTAACAACCGTTGAGAGAATATTAGTAGGTCGTTAACCCGAAATGGATTGTTTCAAAATGGACCACAAATATTTAATTGGATTAAGGTCCGGCGATTATGCAGCAAATCCAATACCTCTATCCTATTGGTTTGAAACCAATTTTGCACAACCTTGGTTGCATACTTTGGATCTCGATTCTGTTGAAATAACAACTCAACTTCTTCAATCAAATACTTATTTTTAGTCATTAACACATTCGAGTTTCCCATGACATTGAAACCCAAAATATTAGTCCTCCTGCCAAAATCAAACTTTCTGGTAAAAATTAGATACCAACAAAGTTGTGAATGTAACTAACCACCATTATGTTTTATGGTGGGTCCCAAACATTCTGCTTTTTTTTGTTTTACTTGCCTTTCTCTTTGAGCATATTATATGTTTGTATTGGTCAAGTGAGTAATTCTTTGCAATCGTATTCGTTTATTTTTAGCTGATATAAAAGGATATCTCTTCTATTTTATTCGCTTTCTCACACTTTGTGGATGCAATTTTACGTTAAATTCGTTTTGAATTTCATAAGTAATCTTAACCGTAGATTGCCTTCGATTTGCTAAAGTTTTGCGAACAGTTACCCTATTCATACGTTCTGCAGTTTTTCTGCCTTGGCCTTTTTTATTCGCAATATTATGCAAATTTCATACCAATAGGATAGAGGTATTGGATTGTCCTTAATTCAATTGAATATTTGTGGTCCATTCTGAAGCAAGCCATTTCGCATCAACGACCTGCTAATATTAATTCACTCAAGACGATTGTTAGCGCTGAATGGATGAAAATTGATAAGAACATACATATGCCAGAGGCTGGTAGACTCGATGCCTAGACGATATTAGTTATAATTGCAGCTCAAGCTGGCTATATATATGTATTTTATTTAATTGTATTTTATTTTATTTCATCCATATCTTTGCAAAGAAGTTGACAACTCCTAAAATGGTTGACAGAAGAATATCTTTTCAAATATGTACATCACATCAGTTGTATATATGTAAATGAGAGCAAACTATGAAATAGGTCTTATACAACGCAGCTGTACATAGCCTAAAATGTTATTCGTGTGACATTTTGTAATAACGTAAGGACAGACGACAGATTCATGACGTTGGTAGCATAAAATACATAGTGAAAAAACCTAAAAAATATCGGAAAGGATTGACTACTTATTGATCACTATTAAAAGTATCAGTGATTTCAATGAATCTATTTTAGTTTGTGGTATAGTTATTTTGTTGATTGAACACTATTGATTATCGCTTGGCCGGTTCTCATATCTTCAACATTTCCAAACATAATGACTTTTTTTAAAGACAACATTTCTGCTGCAAGCATCATTTGACCACTCTTTGACCACTAAACATTTTTTCCTGAAAACTCAACAACAAAAATAGGTGCTGATATATTCAGCACCTATTCAGTAGAATAAAATTGAATCAGGTCAAGTTGAATCATAGTCTGACCACCTGATTCAATTTTATTCTGCTTGCATACATTTCAAAGTTTTTTTCGCTAACATTGACAAGTGGTCAATCACTGAATATAGTATAAGTTACTGTATAAAGTTCCTAGACCACACAAAATTGAAAAGCTTCGTTTGCTCACCCACCAGTTAAATTTTATCCGACTTTGACTAAACTTACATTTAGCAGAGCTTATACAGATTAACATATTTTCCTCAAAATTTGAGAGGTGGTCAAACACTGAAAATAAGATGAATGGTGTCTTATGTCTCTAACTTACAAAAACGCAAATCATTCTTTACCCCTCGATTAAAGTTATATATGTATAACAGCGTTTTCAAATTTCACGAATACTTTCTCAAACTTTAAGAGGTCGGCAAACAGTGAAAATATTTCTCTAGATCACAAAAATCGAATACCATCTTTACGCTACCCATCGGTTGTTTTAGTCCAATCTGAACTTGCGTATAACAGAATTTTCTTGAAGAGAAATAGTCAAACGATTTTCAGATATGAGAAATAATGATACCAATTTTTGTGATCTAGAAAAATGAAACAATAAATTATAACATTTTCAGCATTTTTCCAATTTAAAAACTATGTACAGGTATAAACTATTTTTTAAATTCTTTTTCTGTGTTTTGAACTTTCCAAGAAACCATTAGGTGGTCAATTTTGGAATAGAAAGTTTGTTTTTGCAGAAGGAAAAATTTTCTGGGTTAATCAAATTCACTTTAATAAGACGTTGCTCATTTTTGGATACCTGTCAAACTCGTCAAAATATCGCAACGGTTTATTATTGTCTTGCCTCTAGTCAAGAGTAGTTTCCGTATTTGGGTTGCAACAATACTACATTAATAATGTTCAAAAATCGTTGGAAAAAAGTTTGTTAAAATTAAATTATAGTCAAACCCATAGGAATTTGACGAATTAAGCTTAGCGAAAATATTGCATATATTATTTTTAGTCAGTCTTAATGGCATTTCTTTGACAAACGACTGCGGAATTTTCTTCAGAAACCTCCCTTTTCGGGATTTAGTACATATGCGTATCCCCAAGCCATCTTAGTTTTCTCGGCCAATGTTTTCTATTATTTCCGTTACGTATTTACAATGTATTCGTAGAGGGCAATGCAAAATTTCTTCTAACAATTTTACTTTCAGTTTGTTTCAGTGACCTCTTAAAGTAAAATATAATAAATGACTAGTAATTCCAACTTAAGTTAGAGCAAACGATATCCAAACTTTTTGCAATACAATCGCTTGACTATTGTGGACCATTTACTGGCTTTAATTTTAGAAATACTAGAGTAGCTGAGCGACCTAAATTAGATGCATTATTTTCTTTCTGGTTGAGTTTTATTTCTTTTGTTTCTACCTTTTGTCGTAGATATTACCAATACAACACTTTTATAGTACAGTTTGTATATTTTTACTTAAAATTTATGGTTTTTGCAAACTTACACTAGTGGAATAGATATATCGTTTGTATTGTCACAATTTGAGTTTTATGTTTGTCAGAAATATTTTATATAGGTGATTTACCAGCTTAAAATAACTACCGCGTTACTTGTGATAAAAATAAAACTATTGTCTTGGTGTGAATTTGCTTTCTATGTAGAACACAAACGTATACAGCGGAATTAAACTATTGGCACACAACATGTTTAATTAGTTTCATAAGCGATTTCCTCCCCCTGCACGTGCTTTAAAATCAAATACATTTGACAAATTCCAAGTTAATTTGTTTGAAGTGAGTGCTGTTATCTTAATTCAAGATGTTTTTCCATATACAAGCCACTAAAAGAGGAGCAAAGAATCAATTTATATATATGTAGGATGGAACAATTTATTGTTAATTGGTTCCTGCTTTGTTAATCTCTAATTTGTACAACTAGGGATAATTTTCAATTTCTTGAATGACATATGAAAAGGAACTTAATTGAAATGAATTCAGTTTTGATGTAAAAACAATGATTGGCAAATATTTTGGGTTTGCTGAATGCGATAAAAATTTCGTCCTGGAAATTGAGAGAGTATTCACAGCGGTCATTATAGAGAGAGAATATGGTTTTTAATTTTACAAACAGTCACCACGCTCTTGTTTCACATTTCTATAAGTGTGGTGGTTATCTGGCGACATAGGTTTGGTATAACTTTTAGTCTGCAAAACGAGGCGTTTGTGTCTCCTTATTTGAATTGTTATTAAAATTAACTGAAGTCAAGTGACTACAACGCTTACTCAATTTTGCGGATATCTTTTCCAGCCTCAATGAATGGGATATTCATTTCAGAGAGCGTATGTAACAATAATTTGACTCTATGACAAAATTTACGAATCGAAGGTGAAGAAGGAAGGTGACGGGGGAGGGGGCAAAAACGATAGTTAACTTTACTTTGGTAGATTTTCTAAGTGTGCTCTTACACGTGAGAAAAGAAGTAACCTCATTTCTGAAGCTGAAATGCGGCTAGAATAAACAACAACATTAAACTTGGTTCTGAGGAGCTTGTCTTACCTAAATAAGCTGCATGTCATTGAGCTTTGCTAAACAACAATTCAGTTAGTAGGAACTTTGTATTCGATTCCCAACGACTTGGTGTAGAGTCTTGCAGGTTTGTTTTTTATTTTCAAAATTCAAAAACGCATTTTGTCTTATTTCTGATTGACATATAAAGAATTTGATTTGATACACCATACAGTTCCATTAGCTGCAAGCTTAATGCTATATACTTTAGCAGTTTTTATTCCATGTGTTATTACCGCAAAACTAACTTTTATCTACATACATACTTACATATGTATGTATTTGAAACAGCTGCTACTGTTCTTACGATTAATTCCTCTAGTAATTTTAAATTATCTGATGTGTAAACTGTGAGTACTTGTATTTCATCATTTACAAGGCTGTTTTACATAGGCAGAACTACTTATATGGGACAGCTGTAGATGAACATAGACCTGTAGGAGATAATCTTTGAATCGTATACCCACGCCTAGTTTGCACGTATTTCCAAGCATAGGTACCAGAAATATTGATATAACTTAATTTACTTGTTATCTTTTTTGTCCATATGATGTAGTCTAGTATATATTGTTTGCATTTTTGCCAAAGAAAAGTAAGGAGTTAGTAAATTTGTATAATAGATTTTATCAATTAGACCAAAAGTTGACCGAAATAACAAATCTCCTATATCTGCGAAAATCATGTAATTTCAAACGAAGGCTTTTCTTAAATACACAGCTAATATTGTAATGCTTGAATTAAAATATTACATACGATTACACAAATTACTAATATTAATGTGGTGTATATGCTGAGAATGACTGTAGATGTATATAGTACTGTAAATATGTTTCCGACTGCTTGTTATATATATGGGCGTACCTATACCTATTTTACCAACTAAAATACGACATAACACAAAAGCCAGTGTTCAAAAACTTCTTATATTGTAAAACAAGAAAAATATACAGGAAATTAAACAATTTTCAACTAAAAAACAAGAACACAAGTTAGTAATCAAATCGATGGGTATTTTGTGCTATTCTTCATACAATATTTTAAAACATTTGTCATCATAGCTAGGTTGCCTTTCAGCCTTTTTTTCTATCAATAATATTCATGCCTGGACTCTGAGCAGGCCAAAGCATTAGTTCTAGTATACCTTTTTTTAATTTAGCAAGTAGCGGTCAGCTGTTAATCTATCCTTAATTCTGATCAACTCACCAGCGCCAGAAGCAGAAATGCACCCCCGAACAAACACAGACCTACCCGCATGATGGTTAATAGTGGGCTAAATACATTGAGATTTGTATCTCTCTCCCCCAACTCTTTGATGAATGAACAGACGGGCGGCGTTGTGAATTGAAGAGTTCAAGTTTTGACTCGACGGAGTACAAAACCTGAGATCACATTTCCTGTGTTCAATTTTTATGCTTATTTGCATATTCCAATCTCTTTTGTCGATTTCCTAATCGCAGCAGAGATTTTCGTGCTGAAACACGACCGTTTCGTCCTTAAAGTCCTTTTTGCACATGACGCCATGACTTGTGCTCCCGTTGCTTGTTGCAGTTCTGTGGCCAGTTGCCGGGAAGATAGATTGATTACCTATATTTTCAAGTATTGTTTTCGATATGCTTGTGTTTTTCGTAATCTCTCACTGGCTATCACCTTGTTCTTACAGCATAATGATTTTAGAATGTTTTAGTAATCATGTTCTACCCATTTTTTAAGTTTGAGTTTTAAATCCAATTATAACTTTTAATTGTCACCAAACTTACTAGTTAGGTAAGTAGTTAGGTAGTTTTCGATGTACTGTACAAGAAGACACGAACCACACTCTGTGACTATTTTTAATCGACTAACTAACAAGGAAAGGTTTCCGGGTGTCAAATTCAGATCTTAATGAAACTTGGTAGGTAGGTAGAGTATGCTGAGACATGAAAATGAAAAAAAAGAATTGTTTGTGCTGAAATTCACTCTGAGACGGTGAAACACCTCTTCCAAAATTTGCAGATTTCCAGTCTTCTTGATTTAATTCTTGAGATAGAACAAACATTTAAATGCAAAAGTTGTACCTCTTCGAAAGGTCTTTCATTACATGTGAATGCTGTATCTACAAGGTGTTGCATTTAAGCGCCATCGTCTTATGCTAAGGCTGGTTATATTAATATGGAATGAAAATTAACGCAAGTTGTTCATCATTAACGTCCTTGATTGATTTTGAAGCATATTCAATTATACAGAGTCCTAAGTCTTTGAAGAAGCAGGTTTCATACAACAAAAATGTTGAAGTAGTGATAATACCAGAGAAAGCAACAGCCACCCGACGTTTATGGATTTAGAATATGGAAGGGATTTATATGACGATTTTCTGACTTGGTTCTTATCTCAAATTGTGATGTTAATTTGCATTTGCGAAATAATGTTATAAAATTGCAACCTTTAATGCATAATCAGTTGTCGTCCTCTAAATATATTAATTTGTTTGCATATGCCTGGTACAAGTTTAGTCTAGTAGTCTGGGTCAAGTACTAAGTCCGGTTATATATGTAGATAATTGACCTGGACCATTCGAACATCTCACGAATCTTGTTTTCTTAAATCAAGACCTTCCGCTTCCTCCACGTTGCTTTCAATGTGATACTTTTGCATTCATTCGATGCTCTATTTACGCTTTAAGCATTTTGTGACGACTTTCATTACGATGCCAACTCATAAATGCATAATTTAAGTGCGCATTTCAACAAATCTTTTATTCATTATTATTAATGCTAAGGATTTGTTATCACTTGTAATACTGTGTTTATATTTGTATGAATTATGAACATTAGAACATATTAACTGATAAAATTTTACTAGTAAATGATCGCCTTTTTTAATATAGAACATATGTATGCAATATATGTATATGTTCGTATTTGTTTTTTCTGGAAGTAGCATAATGACGTATTGTACAGATTTGAAACACTCTGTATAATTGAATATGCTTCAAAATCAATAAAGGATGTTAATGATGAACAACTTAATTAATTTTCATTCCATAGTACTATAACCAGCCTTAGCATATGACGGTGGCGCTTAAATGCAACGCCCTGTATATACAGCAATCACGTGTAATGAGACCTTTCGAATAGGTACACCCTTTGCATTTAAATTTTTCTTCTATCTTCCGTTCAAGAATTAAATCAAGAAGATTTGAAATTGCGAATTTTTGAAGGGGTGTTTCACCCTCTCAGAGTGAATTTCAGCACAAATATTTTTTCTTTATTTAAGTTTAAGTTTCATTAAGATCTGAATTTGACACCCGGGAACCTTTCCTTGTAAGTAATATTAAGTCATCGTATTTCGCTTATACATTCTTGCCCTGGGTTTTCCTCTTCCTGTATACATACCACTAAATACATATCGCTAATGATGAATATTGTTTATTTCTTAATAGCGGAGGAATTCTCTCCAGTAATCGGCATGTACCACCATGAACTTTGGTTATGTCCGGTATCTAGCGGTACAGCTTGCGCTCCTGTCACTAAGATAAAACGGACATGGTGACAGGAGCGCAGGCTGTACGGCTAGATACTGGACATAACTAAAGTCCGTAGGTGTACATGTACTAAAATTTACAATAGAGCTACCAACATGTACACTCTGTAATATCTGCAAGAACAACCCTTTCTTTACAAACCAGTTAAGTATGTAAATAAGGTAATAAAATGTTACGCAAGGAAACATTATCTAGTCGTCGGTAACATGTTCACTATACTGTATATATATAATTGTAATTTGTAATTAAGTCTACTAGCTTGGAGTACAACCTAGACGAATAAGGTGTTAAATAAACGAAGTTTTTTTAGATGTAAAACTAAATAACCTTATGTTTTAAGTTTAAGTTTACGATGTTCTAGAATATTGTGATCTATGAAAAAGTCATTAGTGATTAGCGCCAATATGATCAGATTTATTTTTAACACTCGTGTAATTAAGTAAATGTTGCAAAAGCGTTTTCTGTGATTAAAATTCAATTAAAAATCTGAAAGAAAACAAAAATCCATCCGGGCACAAAAGGCAATATATCAAGAAAGTTTTCTATTAAGAAGATTTGTAGTAGCTACCACAACATTATAAATATATTAACAAAGCTACGAAGCTAATTGTATTTAAAATAATGTTACTGCAAATGCAAGAATCTTATGAAAAATGTGAAAGGCAACTTGTGACAGTATAATATGGTTTCCTGAATTGTAATATCTTTCTCTAATAATGCCTATACACCCATGAATTACTTATAGGTTTTTAAATCCATTTCCCATAAAGGCGGAACATTCTAGTTTCAATAGGACAGATAAATTGATGTCAAGTTTTCTCACAAAAAGCTGTAGTTCGTACGATGCGTGCTTCTGCACTCGATTTACAATTTAGTTGGGACACGTTTAAGAAGATACTGCGTTGGAATAAGAATCCGCAATGAATAGGATGCCTGGCGTTTTGTAATTTTATATATTTAAAGCGTTTCTAACGAAAGAATGTAGTCATCCCTCACGAACATGCAGGTACACAGAATTATGTTGCACAATTATATTTCAGTGTAACTATCATGAAAGTGCGCTAAAATCTAGATAAATAATTTTACTTTAGAAAACAGTACTTTTATTGATATATTTATTTGATCCAGCTTCGCGTGAATAACATTAAATGTCTATTTAATTAAAATAAAACTGCTAACTGCTTCTACCTTTCTTCATTTTTTTTT
>SMLS01037170.1:0-28097 GCA_004785975.1 Popillia japonica | reverse complement strand
TCAGAAATTCGACCTAGATAAGAGATATGAGGTGAAAATACCAGATACGACTGACTTCTAGGGAGAATGGCCCTCCTAGTAAGAGCGGACTCGAATTGGTATACAAACGGGTCCAAAACGGAATACAGCGTAGGAGCTGGCTTAAACGGAAGTAAGCCTAGAAGGGTCCTTTCGATTAGCTTCCAGATGGACACGACGGTCTTTCAAGCTGAGGTAGCAGCAATTTATCACTCCGTCAGAGGAGTAGAAAGATTGACCGAACTAAGTAAAAGCGTCGCTATTTTCTCGGACATCCAAGCAACATTTAAACCGGTTACTTCAGCAAGTATTGACTCTAATCTGGTTTAGGAGTGCGTAAGCGACCTAAATGAGGTGGCTTCCCAAAATGAAATTAAGTTTGATCTGAGTTCCCAGCCACAAAGCCGTCAAGGAACAGAAGGCGAAAAATAAAATAAATAGAATAAAATGGGCCAGATTTCATTCCAATTTCTTTGTTTAATATCAAATATGTATACTGAGGAAGGTTATCCTTCCCATTAAGCGCTATTTATATCGGAATGTATCACTAATTTTGAAAGACGAAATTATGCTAATGCGGGGAGCATAGGTATAAGCCCCGAAACTAGAAGAACCTGTATTCTGAAAACGTAACCAAAAAAATAATTAAAATTCACACACATATACCTGCCCGAGTAATAATAATATTTAATTAATTTATTAGGAGGATAACAAGTTTTACAAAAGCAACCTCTACAGACTAAAGGACGATTATACAGAAATAAAGATCGATTTTTTCTGTTACCTATTAATGACCTAAACTAATTGGCAAACACGTCCTATTCACTTTCTATTTTTAAATCACCAATATTGCTAAACACAAAACCGTGAAGGGAAACGAAACAGCAGGCGATCGGACCAAACAAGATTCGTCAAGAACATTCGTTGGAATGGATACACAACAAGTCCCCAGAGACAGACAGAAGAGTTCCTAAACTAGAGAACTTACCGGGGTGATCCTCCTGCACCAGCCCCCTCAAAGTCTTTATAACGATATCGATATCAGTCTCCGTATTCACAACGAACACATTGTTCGGCCTCTCCACCGTTTGACCGCGCTTGTCCTCCGTCCTCTTCGGCATCTGATACTGCTTCCCGCACGTCAGGAACAACAGGTCGTAGTTCAGATTCGTCCCATTCACCACGATGCACTTGTTCTTCCGATCGATGGCCGACATCACGCCCGTAATCACGGTGACGTACGTCGATAACGACAACAACGATAAATAGTATCCGGAGACCTCGCTGGTGTTCGGCGTCATTATATCTCTGAATCGGTTGCTCCTAAACACGAAACGAATAAATCTGATCTATTCAGATCTATATAAAAAAAAAGAACCTGCCTGTAAGGCACTAAGCCGTGCGCAGAGACCAAGATAATATTATTAAACGTCACTCTAATATTGTGGTGCGTGCTGTGGAAGATCAACCCGACCAGGAAGGCGATCCCGACATCGCTGGCGCCCACCACGATGATCCTATCGTTGATCTCCTGCCGAGTTAGCCCGCAGAAGACGGGCGTCGAGAGATAGATGGCGTACGGGCGTTCGACCCGTCCCACCGCTTCGGGGAGGTTCCAAGAACTCGCAGTCACCGTACAGTATTCTGGGATCTTGGAGGGGATTACCGGGATGAGGTCGCCGAGAACGCAGCATAGGGCTTTGGAGGAGGTTGCTAGATTTTTAAAAACAGGAAAAGGAGATCAAGTTTTTACGTCAGATTTAAAACCTCACCTTCAACGTCCGCCGGGCGTATAATGTAGAAGAGGATGGAGTAATCGCTCAATCTGTGCAACTCCAGCAGGAAGAACCTGTTATGTCTCTGGAATACGGGCGATAACACGAAATGCACTATACAGCCGCGGCTCCCCACTTTATGCTTGGACGTATCCGTCCACGTGGCCAACTGGTAATGCGATATTATATACTCCCAATCCTGCACCTCGGATAGGATCGCCAAACCGATCAGGGTAGTATCGGAGAAGAACAGGTACGCCTTATAAGTGTCGTCCTCCGACTCCATCCAGACTTGAAACTCCTTCAGCACGGATTCGCCTTTCGTAACCTTCCTCAGGAGCTTCCTAACTAGGACGTAATCGCAGCGGTAGGCCTCCCTAACTTCTAGATGCCCGGCTATAGCGCTGTGGTGGACGATGTACAATTCCTGCGAGAAATCCGATTCGGGTTTGGGCGCTGCTCTGACGAACACTTTCGTGGCTAGGGGGAAATTGTAACTCTGACTCGGCAAGGTCATGATGCAGTAGTCGCGTTTGGGGAAGACCTCGAAGGATGCTTCTAGGAGTTCATTTAAGGCGTCTTCGTGTTTCGGCCGCGCCGCAGCGATTTCCATCGTGAAGGCGTTCTCCGGACCGTTAAAGGTGGCTATTGTTTCATCTTCGAACACATCTTTAAGAATTTCAATTAGGTTATACCCCCCTTTGAAGTGTTTAACGCTGATTAAACGTAAAATAATCTGAATCTCTGATTATTATTAACTTATATTTAATTTACGTTTAATTGACGTATAATTTACGTTTAATTTAGGTTTAATTCACGTTTAATATACCAATCGGGCGTTATTAAGTTCGTTTTTACCATGCGAAGACTTCCCAGCCACCTTCCTCCACGATTCCAACTGCCTCTCGGTGAATTCCAAGGCGTCGTAGCTAATATCCGGATTGGCGTGTCCACGGAAAGGGAAGAACTCCTCGTCCGGCTCCTCCTCCTCGTACACTTCCTCGCTGAGGATGCTTATGTCGTCCAAAGTCTTATTTAGATCGATGATGGTATCGTCTGTTGATTCGATTGCGACCGGTTCGAGCCTGCATTCTGTCTCCGAGCAGCTAAATAGGTGGGGATTTGATTTTCTTTTTAAGTAATAAAATGATTTCCGCCGAACTTACACGAAAACGAACGAATACAGTGAGACGTTCCCCTCGGTGTCGTCCTCCGCTTGCTGCTTACTTAAGTGTAAGATATCTTTCGCATGGGGCTTCTTCAGCGCGTAGAATGTGGTTAGCTGGAAGCATTCTGTGGCGATCTTGTAGTTGAGGTGCCTGTTCAGGCAGAGCACGGCCACAGCTTCGCCCTCATATTCGGCCACGATTAGGTGCCTGTCTTTGTGGAGATCTCGCTTCAAAATGATTTCCGCGATGTAGTAGTCGCCGTAGAGGTGCTTCAAGGTTTTCGAGTGCGTGTTGATTAAGGAAACCAAATCGTCGTTGTCTTCAGCGACGGCCTGTCTAATCTTGTACGTTCGCATGTAGTGCTGCCTCACGATGATGTACAACTTTTGTACCGATTTGGAATCTTCGAAACTGTACGGCAGCAAATCCATGCCTGGAGGTGGGATAGAATAATCTAAATCGTATTAGATCTCGAAGTGATACCAACCTAAATTCTCCAACCAATCTAAATTGGCGAAAAGCCCCGGCGGTATTACCATGATCACGTGCTGCACGTAACTGCATTTCGTGAACAACGCCAACACCATCGGTACCATGAAATCGTGCCTGTGCTCCCTGTCGTAGACGGCCAGGTGTATCCACAGCGTGTTCCGCGAATTGCACTTCTCCATCCGGTACTTGCTCGCCATCCAGTGCTGCCATGCCCACGGCGGGATGCTCGGCACGTTCGGGTAGTTGTTCACGCACAGGGCGGCTACCAGATTCTTATGATCCTCCAACACTAGGGTTATGTAACTTAAATGTCTAGAAAAAAATCGAGAAGTCCATTCGGATTTACCCTTTCGATTAGGAGTACTTACATTAGATCCTCAATATCGACCGGTCCGAATAGTTTGTGCGTGCTATCCGTGGTTAGTCTTTTGATCGCCTGAACATCGGTGACGTGGGCTCTTCGCGTCGTTAAATCGCGATGGCCAATCTTCTTCAACCTCGAAAGGGTGCTAGTTCGTCTGGATAGTTGTTTCGAGGACATTCCTTCCTATTTTGCTTGTGACAATTTTTGACAATCTGTCAATAATGACAGATCTCGTCGTAATAGTTTACAGAGGGTATTCTCCTCTATATAGGATGTCACCTACAGAGGAATTACTGCCAAATCTGGAGATTTCAAGGTATGGAATCACTCTAATATTACGCAAAACATCGTGAGTACGTTATTTAACCTTATATTAAACGTATAATAAACGTATATTTTTGGTTATTTTGGTTGTATTCGGCACAAAATCGGATTAGGGGATCTTGCTAGGGCGAGCAGCGTAGCTGCTCGGATAATGCTACTGCTTAATCATTTTTTTTTAACCAGCTGAGAGAGAGAAGAGGGGAGGGAGGATAAACTCTTTGCTGAAGGGTGTAATTTCAATTCTCCATCTTATACAGAGTCTTCTAGTCGAGGTTGAATGAGGGGTAATCATGTTTATTCCCTCGATTTCATGTTAGGGCTTACATGAAATTCCTAACTAGTTTTAACCTGATTTTATATCTGGTACCAGAAATGTTACATCTGGTTTTAACGAAGTCTAAAACAGGTCGAAACCAGATCGAAAAGTGGTTAAAACTAGATTTAAAACCGAACAAAACTAGATTTAAGACCTGTCAAAACTAGATCTAAAACAGGTTGCAACCGCGTATGCTGACTCGCTTATACAATTCGGTTTAATCATGTAGATTATATCTGGTAAAAAACAAGTTTAAATTAAGTCTGAAACCGGTCAAAACTTGATCTAAATCTGACTAAAATTAGTTTTTAAACAGGCCAAAACAGGATTCAAAACAGGGTGCAACAATAACCGGTTTCAATCATGTCTGAAACCGGTCAAAACTTGGTTTAAAACAGACCAAAACTAGTTTTAAATCAGGTCAAAACCGGTTGTAACCAAGTAAGCTGTTTCTCTTACACAATTCTCTCTAATATATTTATATTATATCTGCTTAAGAAACTGTCTAAATCAAGGCTGAAACCGGTCAAAACTTGATCTAAAACTGACCAAAATTGGTCTTTAAACAGGCCAAAACCAGATCTTAAACAGGGTGCAAACATGGGAGCTGTCTCTCTTACACTATTCTCTGAATTTATCTATATTATATCTGGTAAAAAATCGGTCTAAATCAAGTGTGAATCCGGTCAAAACTTGATTTAAAACAGACCAAAACTTGATTTAAAACAGACCAAAACTAGTTTTAAAGCCGGTCAAAACCGGATCTAAAACCGGTTGCAACCACATAAGCTGTTTCTGTTACACGATTCTCTCTAATATATTTTATACTATATCTGGTTAAAATACTGCCTAAATCAAGACTGAAACCGGTCAAAACTTGATCCAAAACTGAGCAAAATTAGTTTTTAAACAGGCCAAAACCGGATCTAAAAGAGGGTGCAAACATGAGAGTTGTTTCTCTTACACTATTCTCTGTATTTATCTACATATTTATTGTATCTGGTTAAAAACCGTTCTAAATCAGGTCTGAAACCAGTTAAAACTTGATCTAAAACAGACCAAAACTAGTTTTAAAACAGGTCAAAACCGGATCTGAAACCGGTTGCAACCGCGTAAGCTGTTTCTCTTACACGATTCTCTCTAATATATTTATACTATATCTGCTTTAAAAAACTGTCTGAATCAGGTCAGAAACTGGTCAAAACTTGATCTAAAACAGACCAAAATTAGATTTTAGACAGGTCAAAACCAGATCTAAAACGGGGCGCAAACATGAGAGTTGTCTCTCTTACACTATTCTCTGAATTTATCTACATATTTATTCTATCTGGTTAAAAACCGTTCTAAATCAGGTCTGAAACCAGTTAAAACTTGATCTAAAACAGACCAAAACTAGTTTTAAAGCAAGTCAAAATCAGATCTAAAACCGGTTGCAACCTCGTAAGCTGTTTCTCTTACACTGTTCTCTCTAGTATATTTATACTAAATTTGCTTGAAAAAACTGTCTAAAGCAAGTCTGAAGCCGGTCATAACTTGATCTAAAACTGAGCAAAATTAGATTTTAAATAGGTCAAAACCAGATCTAAAACAGGGTGCAACATGGGAGCTGTCTCTCTTACACTATTCTCTGAATATATCTACATATACTGCATCTGGTTAAAAACCGGCCTAAATCAAGTCTGAAACCAGTTTAAACTTGATCTAAAACAGACCAAAACTAGTTTTAAAACAGGTCAAAACCGGATCTGAAACCGGTTGCAACCGCGTAAGCTGTTTCTCTTACACGATTCTCTCTAATATATTTATACTATATCTCGTTAAAAACTACTCTAAATCAAGTCTAAAACCGGTTAAAACTTGTTTTGGAACAGACCAAAATTAGTTTTAAAACAAGCTGCAATCATGTAGGCTGTTTTTCTTATACAATTCGACTTATATATGCGTTAGGTATGTATTTAGTTAAAGAAAAAAGTAGGTTAAAGGAGGTTACAACAGGTCAAAACCAGATCTGAAGCCAATTAAAACCTCATCTAAAATAGGTCAAAACTAGGACTCAAACATGTCCAAACTAGATCCAAAACAGGTTTAAACTAGTTCTAAAATAAGTTCAAACTGGATCTAAAACAGGTTAAAACCAGATCTAAAACAGATCAAAAATAGAACTAGAATAGGTTAGTGAGCGTTTTTTTATTTTGTATTTTGGCACTGATTTGCGAATTTTCAATTGTTACGTCACCATTAAATTACGCAGCAGATTAGAGACATCTAGCGGGAATAGCAATCAACGAATTTCTCGCGTTAGAATATCGGGATCTACCGTTACCGACTAGTTCTTGACGACTATACGGTGGAGGTTGGTTCCAATATTTTCTGATAGATGGAATTAAGCTCGGGACTCGTTTATTAAACGCAGTGATGTCAGTACTAAGTTGTAAAAGATAAAAGCGATTAAATTATCGTTAATTATAACAATTTGAGGTTATGTCACCATCATGACGTTGACAGTTTGATATGATTCCAGCTGAGTTTGGGCATCGAAGACGGGGCCCTGCAGGCGTACAACTCCGATTTCGAGATCCAATTCGCGCACAAGTTATCGATGATGACGCGATTCTCGCAAGCGGATTCGGATGCCTGCATCTTCCTGTACCTGTTACGCGACGACGCGGAACAGCTGTTATACTGCTACCTGTTCCAAGCGACGAAACCGTCTGATGTAAGTAGGATAAAATTAGAATTAATTTAAATAAACAATTTTATTTAGAAAATCCTTCTATATGAACACAAAATCTTATTAAGACGTAATTATTTTATGCAGGGCGTTCCATAATTGTAGGAAACTCCCGGATTCTTCCGGCACATTCTCGTAGTCGGAATTCGTCACTAGCGGCCTGTCGATGATGTGAATCAGGCCGTTGCTGCACTCGTAATTCGCCTTGTACACATCGATGTAGATGTTATTCCATTTGATGACGAACTTCTTATCGCCACTCTTGTAGAGGATGGTGAAGCAGGCGCGGCCGGAGCTCGTCTTTAGGTAGACGCAATTCGAGCTGGACGCGTTGTATAGTGTTTCCATCGAGTAGGGGATATCCCCGACGATCAGGTGGCGTCCCAAAACTTTTTTGATCTCGTTCATGTATCCTAATCGCAGCAATTTATCGTAATCGTACAGATTTTTTAAACTGCTCCAAGCTTGATCTTTCGGGACGAAGAAGGTGAATTTCTTAGGCTGCGATAGGAGCTGGTTGAATCCGCTCTTCTCGCCTAGATTGTATGTTATGTTCAAGTAGGGATCGTTGGAGAGTTTATCGAGGATGGGGAGGTAGGGGAATTTCGTCAGGATTTTATCGAACACCCCTAGGGGGCGTTTAATTATGTGAATCACTCCATTTTTCACCGGGATATTCGCGTGGATGATTTCAGATTTGATCTCGCCGTTTTGGTGGGTGGCATCGCCTAGGATCGTGTTGCTCTTGACGTAATACCGATCCTTCTCGTTGAGGAACGATAAAAGGATGTAGATATAATCGACGTCGGCTAAGGTGTCGTAGATTGAGTTTTTCGGGACTGGACGAGTGAAGAGGACCCTCTTCGGGATGATGTGCGCTTTTATTATGTAAGAATCCGTCATCTTAGACTTGTATTCGTCCATCGCCTCGTCTGCAGGGATAAAATAGGTATTACCACCATCCTGGTTGAATAAATCTTCTAATTTGTACTCCTCGATTTTCCGCACAAACTTCTTAACACCATAATCTTTAGATTTCCGCAGGAAATCGTACGCACTCTGCGGATTTTCCAAATTTGTCGCAATAGGATCTAGGACTTCATCGATGATGTGGAGGACCTGCGGCTTCCCCAGATTATCCTGGCGGTTATTCGCGTGGTAATCAGATCGACTCAATAGGATCATAGCGTTATTAACGTAGATGTCCCCGTTTAATTTCGTGACCCACAACGGCGGTAGCCCCTTCTGGATCGGCTCTAAATAGGTGTTCAAATCCCGCAGGCGGTAAGCGTTATACGCGACGTGGTAGCTGGTTAGATTCTGGTTCAAATCCCCGCCGAATCTCCGGAAGGCCTCGTTGACGGGCGCGAAAACCGTGACCTCGCGGTAATTCAAGCTGCTCCTCGATAGGGCGCTCATATACAATTGCGAGTAGAATTTGTTCAGATCGTCGTGTTGGGCGATGTACTTCAGAACGGGTAGTTTGCGTAGAACGGCCTCGCGTCTCTTCAGGACGATTAGGAGGAGGAATATCGTCGTTAATCTGGCGCACATCATTTTTGCACTATTATAGGTGGAAAACTGTGAGTTGGAATAATCTGGCACCGGCTTTAGAAAACGTCTATTAATATCGCGTCGGCGGACTCAATAACGTACACGCACACAGATGCGGCTGTTTTAGAAAAGACGAGGACGAGATGCGTCGCAAGAAGGTTATCGTTTCCCGTATGTTTAAAAAAAATTTCGGAGATAATCGACGGTGGTCGAAATATGACTGGGTGATAATATTTTTGTTTATACGCGACGAAATTGTTATGTAGATAAAATGGTCGGCAAGGACGTTTTCGCGTAATCCGCTTAAATTTGTAGGCCGAGTAAATTGGTTGGGATGTCAATCTAGCGAGGAATTAGCGGACGAAACTATATATAATGTTTGGGTTTAGTTTTGTGTATACAATGTTTCCGAAAATTCCTGCTTCAAAAATACTGGTGCACTATTTTTGAATTCAATTAACCAGTTCTGGATGATTCTAGCGTAATGGCATGAAGCCAGATCGGGCCAGAATATTACATCATCATTAGGATGATGAGTATTAATTAAATTTATCAATTTAGATAGACAATTGCGAAAATAGACGTTTCCATCCGCAGCTTCACCTTTAACTCTCCCAACGTAAGGTCTTAGCATTCTTGCTTCAAAAATAGTGCACCAGACCATAATCTTGTCGGCAAATTTCGATTTCCAAATTTAAGGTTGTCAGCACAATTTGCAACATTCGACGCTAGCAACAAAAACATCTTTATTTTGTGTCTATTTCGGAATTGAATCGTGTAAAATATTTATCATCGTTTAAAACAATAACTCTGTTTCCAATAAAACGTTGACTCATCCTTAATATTGGGCGGCATTTAGGGACGTAATCCTCCTTTTTCGATAATCTAATCCATTTTTATTCAAAATTCTGCCAACAATCCAGTTGGATGCGCAATTCCAAATCAACAGCCTAAAGGGTGCGTAAACGTCCCAATTCTGTTTTGAGCAGATTAGGTGAGTGTTTTTACTTAATAGGAGGCCGTCCACTTCTCGGTAAATTAATGCTTGGCTCACTTTATTCACATTTTTTAATTGTGCAGTAAAATGGTTGGCAGTCCAATATAATTTGGTCTCGAAAAATGTTACCAATCTCCCGTTTAGTACTCTAGATCCAACTATAAATTATATAAATAGTCTTTCGTATTTCAATCTTATATGACGACTTGTAAAACTATTTGGGGCAAATCTAACATGTCACTCTAGTAACGAACAAACTAGTACATATCTATTCTAGCTGAGTGGTAATTAGATTGAACCATTTCTTAGTAATAACATTCCTCGTTAAAACTTTTTCTCAAAACTTATCTTCCTTACGTTAAATACCATAACATAGATACTAAAATATCCGTATAAGCAAACTGATATTAGGGTATTGTTACGAAAAAAATTAACTAGAAAGTATATATGGATATCTCCAGATATTTAACCCATTCCCCTTAAATTAGAGTAGGTATCTTTCACGGAATCGACACACTCTCCAATACTTGATACTACAACTATAGAATCGATTTCCCTAAATCACAATCAAAGTTAGCATCAAATTTTAACAATTTAAGAGTTCCGTAGGCGGTGGGGTGATAGCTTAAAACGATACAAAACCCAGTTAGAAAACAGAACTCAATCTTAGAAGGAATTAATACCGAACGAAATACGATACTAAATTTTAAACAAACTAGAATGATAATATTTTCCTTTTTAGTTCAGATAATTTTAGGACGCATTGTATATACCGTAAGGTCTCTACATCTACACGTGTCTAAATGCTATAACTAGAATGCAATATTATTTTAGTAAAAACACCGCTTACTAAACCAACACGTTTCAGATATATAGGTCTGTCTAACTTGGATTTTCATTTATGAAATATCCTCCACTCTATTTTCAAACCGATTCACGCCGAAATTTTCACAACAAATCGAATAGTTCTTCCCGGTGTAGAGTAGTAAATATTATTTTTAAAAGCAGGAAAAGCTAGAATTTAGTGTCTCGGAGATCGCGACAGCTTTCAGTCTATAGTTCTATCTATATTCCGAAATAAGGCCGTTATATAAACTAGATTTAAAAATTAATTAATCACTTTGTACGGCAGCGTATACAAGTGTAATGTTTATAACATGAATGTTGGTGATAATATGCTAATATTGGTTATAAACAATTATATAACAATTAAGATGTGTTTTAATTACACCTGAAGTAGTAGTAAAAGGTGCCATGTGCTCGTAACACTACTTACTTGGATCATATTAGAATAAATTTAAAAGGTAAATATTAAAGCGTTTTAAAATTGCAACAAACAGTTTTTTCTACATTAAAATATAATTTCTTTACCGCATTAGAGTGAGGAGGAACCTTGAGAACGTACACACGTTCGCGTCCTCTAAAATATGTACACGATAAAACCCACAATCGTATTTCAATTCTATGCGCGCTTGAACGAATTCCCCAGTCTTATTATTATTTTGATAATCTTAAAATTTCTATCAACAACTTCTTTGTTTATCTCGTTTACTAGAATTATTCCGTCCCATCATTGCCAAAATCGCTCCTGTTTTCTTTCCTATAAATAAAGGTGAATTGCAATATTGTTGATCAATAATAAAACATCTCTTCAATGAGTCACTCCCGGAGCAAAGACAAGAGAATAGAATTCCCAAAAAAAATTATTGAAACAAATCAGATGTAGTGATAATTAAAATCAAAACATTTAAAACTGAAATTAAGACGATGTCTAAATCGCACAGATCTATATACGATCCCCAAACGAGATCATTCAAATTTTAGAGGAACTTATCATCTAAATTCGGCTACACCAACAAATTAAGGTATCCTTTAGAGATCTTCGTATAAAAATCAATACGCTTAATTAGAGTTAAGATAAAATCTGGGATAAACCTGATTAATTCAGTGACCCAATCCGTTAGGTCGCCCGAAAATCTAAACACACCTTCAGGATGCACGGCCAAGACATCCTAGGCTTGCGATAATTTTGTGGCTCCGCCGAGGAAAGCGGTGCGATCCTCTGCGTTAGCAAGGATGAAGTGTAAAAGAAATATATTGCGAGGATTAAATTGAGTGAATATCTCTAAAGGGTAAACGGGAGATTTGGTTAATTCCCAATTAAAGCTTCCGATTACCGCGACGAGATTTAATCCACTTTATGATTTTCTGCGGTATTGCACTCGTTTTATTTATCTATATCGAAGCGAATTTACTTCCTAAACGATCAGGGAGATAGCCAGGTTAGGCGAGGTCCTAACACTAGACGGATGTCCTGGAGGTGAATAGATGTGCTTGCCTCATCTGTGGGTTTGACACGTTTAAGAAGCTTGTCGATCTAAAATTTATGCCTCCATAGATAAATCTTCCAATATTGAGGCAATCCAGATCTGAATTAGTTCGTTACAATTAATTTATAAATCTTTTTTGTTAAAATTATTGTACGCAGTGTCTATTAGCTGGGGTACGAAGTTTTGGAGGAAGAATCGTTTAATTTTGCGATAACCGAAGCTAGCAATATTCTGATCGTTCCAAACTACTTAATTTTATGAGGAACATCTTCGTTTAATTATATATACAAAAAAAAATTAAACATTATTGTGTGCGAGACGCAATAAAATATTGCCGAGGAGAAAAGGTCGAAAGAATCAAAAAATTTTCACGATTTTCGAAGGCGTCACGAAACTAAAGCATTCCCATCGTTTTGGACAACAACACAAAGCAGACGCCGATCCGCTGAAGATCATGCTCCAATTCCGTGATAGTTTCAGGCGTACACAAGCACACTTTGTGTATACACACCTATACGATACACTCAGCCGTTCGACTTCCCAAATCTATTTGCGGAACGTGTGTTTCAGCAGAGGCACTGTTTTTCCTTTTCAGCAGACGTTGTACTCAGCTAAAGGTCGCGATAAACGGACGACGTTGCGGGATCCCGGGATATCCGCCGATTTTCCCAATCTTCGCGAATATTAGTCGTCGCATTACGAAAAGGATTTAAGTGTTTCTATTTAGTGTGACGTTCGGTGGTTAGATGAGTGCAAACATGATTAAGATACCGGCGTTGACGTTGAGTCAATATACTAGTTCGCACAGTGACGCATCTTATTTGGATAAGAGGACTGTAAGTTGGAATTAGCGTATCTAGGATTAAATCGTCTTAAATGTGTGTATATTGGTGAGATTTATTAGTAGATGCAGTCAATATTAAATTGTGTGTAGTACGTAGTGTCTCCATACGTGTCTAAACATGATAGAACGCAATATTCTTTATTAAACTAAATTCGCAAAACTGATTGGTAAAATTCTAGCCCGTAACTGTGGCTTCCCAAACCTTGTCATAAACTTCCCTACTCAATAGTGCCCAAAACTCCTCAATGGGGCGACAACTGTGGTAGGTACGTTGAGGGGATTGTCTTCCTTAAATACATTATTTTCGTTATGTTCAGTTAACCAGTTCTGAATGATCCTAGCGTAATGGCATGAAGCCAGATCGGGCCAGAATATTACATCATCATTTGGATGATGAGTATTAATTAAATTCATCAATTTAGATAGACAATTGCGAAAATAGACGTTTCCATGCACAGCCTCACCTTTAACTCTCCCAACGTAAGGTCTTAGAATTCCTGCTTCAAAAATAGTGCACCAGACCATAATCTTGTCGGCAAATTTCGATTTCCAAATTTAAGGTTGTCAGCACAATTTGCAACATTCGACGTTAGCAAAAAAACATCGTTATTTTGTGTCTATTTCGGAATTGAATCGTGTAAAATATTTATCATCGTTTAAAACAATAACTCTGTTGCCAATAAAACGTTGACTCATGCTTAATATTGGGCGGCATTTAGGGACGTAATCCTCCTTTTTCGATAATCTAATCCATTTTTATTCAAAATTCTGCCAACAATCCAGTTGGATGCGCAATTCCAAATCAACAGCCTAAAGGGTGCGTAAACGTCCCAATTCTGTTTTGAGCCGATTAGGGGAGTCTTTTTACTTAATGGGAGGCCATCCACTTCTCGGTAAATTAATGCTTGGCTCACTTTATTCACATTTTTTAATTGTGCAGTAAAATGGTTGGCAGTCCAATATAATTTGGTCTCGAAAAATGTTACCAATCTCCCGTTTAGTACTCTAGATCCAACTATAAATTATATAAATAGTCTTTCGTATTTCAATCTTATATGACGACTTGTAAAACTATTTGGGGCAAATCTAACAGGTCACTCTAGTAACGAACAAACTAGTACATATCTATTCTAGCTGAGTGGTAACTAGATTGAACCATTTCTTAGTAATAAGATTCCTCGTTAAAACTTTTTTTCAAAACTTATCTTCCTTACGTTAAATACCATAACATAGATACTAAAATATCCGTATAAGCAAACTGATATTAGGGTATTGTTACCAAAAAAATTAACTAGAAAGTATATATGGATATCTCCAGATATTTAACCCATTCCCCATAAATTAGAATAGGTATCTTTCACGGAATCGACACACTCTCCAATACTTGATACTACAACTACAGAATCGATTTCCCTAAATTACAATCAAAGTTAGCATCAAATTTTAACAATTTAAGAGTTCCGTAGGCGGTGGGGTGATAGCTTAAAACGATACAAAACCCAGTTAGAAAACAGAACTCAATCTTAGAAGGAATTAATACCGAACGAAATACGATACTAAATTTTAAACAAACTAGAATGATAATATTTTCCTTTTTAGTTCAGATAATTTTAGGGCGCATTGTATACACCGTAAGGTCTCTACATCTACACGTGTCTAAATGCTATAACTAGAATGCAATATTATTTTAGTAGAAACACCGCTTACTAAACTAGCACGTTTCAGATATATAGATCTGTCTAACTTGGATTTTCGTTTATGAAATATCCTCCACTCTATTTTCAAACCGATTCACGCCGAAATTTTCACAACAAATCGAATAGTTCTTCCCGGTGTAGAGTAGTAAATATTATTTTTAAAAGCAGGAAAAGCTAGAATTTAGTGTCTCGGAGATCGCGACAGCTTTCAGTCTATAGTTCTATCTATATTCCGAAATAAGGACGTTATATAAACTAGATTTAAAAATTAATTAATCACTTTGTACGGCGCCGTATACAAGTGTAATGTTTATAACATGAATGTTGGTGATAATGTGCTAATATTGGTTATAAACAATTATATAACAATTAAGATGTGTTTTAATTACACCTGAAGTAATAGTAAAAGGTGCCATGTGCTCGTAACACTACTTACTTGGATCATATTAGACTCAATTTAAAAGGTAAATATTAAAGCGTTTTAAAATTGCAACAAACAGTTTTTTCTACATTAAAATATAATTTCTTTACCGCATTAGAGTGAGGAGGAACCTTGAGAACGTACACACGTTCGTGTCCTCTAAAATATGTACACGATAAAACCCACAATCGTATTCCAATTCTATGCGAGCTTGAACGAATTCCCCAGTCTTATTATTATTTGGTAATCTTAAAATTTCTATCAACAACTTCTTTGTTTATCTCGTTTACTAGAATTATTCCGTCCCATCATTGCCAAAATCGCTCCTGTTTTCTTTCCTATAAATAAAGCTGAATTGCAATATTGTTGATCAATAATAAAACATCTCTTCAATGAGTCACTCCCGGAGCAAAGACAAGAGAATAGAATTCCCAAAAAAAATTATTGAAACAAATCAGATGCAGTGATAACTAAAATCAAAACATTTAAAACTGAAATTAAGGCGATGTTTAAGTCGCACAGATCTATATACGATTTCCAAACGAGATCATTCAGATTTTAGAAAAACTTATCATCTAAATTCGGCTACACCAACAAATTAAGGTATCCTTTAGAGATCTTCGTATAAAAATCAATACGCTTAATTAGAGTTAAGATAAAATCTGGGATAAACCTGATTAATTCAGTGACCCAATCCGTTAGGTCGCCCGATAATCTAAACACACCTTCAGGATGTACGTCCAAGACATCCGAACGTTCTAAAACAAGATTGAAGATCCTATTAATATCAGAGTAGTAACTAACGCATAAATGCGGACGCCCTTAGATTGTATTACGTGTGTACCGAGAAAATGACTCTCAACATCTATTTCGGCCGTGTTCCTGGCCACCGTACAAGATACCAAAGTCCAAAAATGAAAACATTCGATCACAACAATACACAGGCATAAAACTTTAAACTTAAATTAGTGCCGTCCCCGCCAATCTGTCTGCTGCGCCGCGATGCGAATTGCGACGTAGAATCTGTTCGGATCTAAAATAGCCGCGTCTCCTTTTTTTTATTTAATTCTATTTAATTCTATTTTTTGCGAAATAGGTCACCGACTTGTATCAACAGATGAAGGAGAGCAGCAGCAATAGCACCGCGACGCCCGGTCCCATCCGGTCGCTGAGCAGCGCCGCTAATCTGACGTCGTTGTGCGTGGATATCTCGCCGAGTTCTAGCAATTTCTTCGAGGTAATCTTCATCGCTTAAAACTGGATTAAAATTTTAAAAAAGCTAATTTTAGGTCTTGTACATCGGGAAGATCAAAGTTTGGAACAAGAAGGTCCCGGACACCTTCATAGATGACGCCTTGGAGAAATTCAAAATCCACGATTTGGAAAAGTCAAAATCGAAATTGGAGCGGTTGAAGACCGAAATTAATCTGCGCCGCGGCTCAGTCGTCAGTACCCCGACTTTATATTTTTAATTCTTTTTTACTCGAATATAATTTTTTCTAGGATTCTACAGCGAGTGACACCAGTAGTAACCGCGAATCGAGCCCCTTATCGAATCTCCAACGATCGCAGTCGGTCCTAACGAATTTGGGCGTTAAATCGCCGGATATCGACAGGAAGGTCCTCCAGAGCATAAGAGCCTGCGACATCGATGTCGACAGCAAAGAAAACAGCCCGGCCCCCCAAGATTTGGACGCGATTCGAGCCAATCGGGCTCGAACCAGCTCAGTTTCAAGCGTTTCTTCGGAGAAGAGCGACGTACAAGAATCTGCCAGGCAGATTAAAATAACCCCGGCGGATATTGATGACCACAACCGCACTATGGTCTTGCAAGTTGATAGGACCGATTTGCGCCTGATCAGTCCAGATAGGAAAGTGATCTTGTTGCATAAACACCACAAAGATGTCACTACCTGCATACAGGTACGTAATTCCCCCGTTTCTTGCAGACATCCAAGATTGTCAATACAGATTTTTCGTATTATTAGGGCCAAGTTAATTCGGAACATTTCGGCTTCATCGCTAAAGAAACCAGCAACTCCAACATCTATATAGGTTTCGTTTTTAAATGCGAATCGTCTTCAGTTGCATCCGAGGCTGTGGGCGCAATCACTCAAGCCTTCAACAATGCGGAAACTAAAAATCGACCTATGGTTACCTCCTGCGATCATTGCCCTATGGTGTGGTTCCACAAATTGTGCTGCGAAGTTGAGACTTTGTCCGATAAAAAGACACAAATCCTCATATTTAGGAAGTACGTACGACACATACATGAGAGGCTTCGGAAAGTAAATTAATAATAATTTAATAATTTTAGAATCGAACAATTAGACGAAGAAGAACAAATGGTGGTCCTAACAAAATTCCGAGGAGTTGAAACTGATTCGATAAGAGAACAGAACGAGTTCCTGATGATGTTGCTACGTGCTCATTGCGAGATGAAACAAGGCAGGCATGTCCACGATACTGTCGAGAATAGATCTGAATTTTTAAATCAGTATCTCGGTGGTGGTAACACCATTTTTATGAAGGCCAAACGCTCCTTAACGTCATCCTTCGATAATCTCCTAAAACGTAGAGCCTCGCGGGATGATTTTAATCCTAATTTGAAAGAAATGACTCTCCCAGTAAACCCAATACTTAGAGTAAGTTTAAATCGCTTCAAATTTGAATTTAAATCGCTTCCAAATTTGAACTGATTCAATTTAATTTTATTAATTAGGAGAATTCACCGAATGAATCCGATTCTGAAGGATCGATTTCAAGATCTTCCACGGCTGGCTCGCATAGTGATTTACAAGAGAATAATTCAGCTCCTAAAGATGTGACTAGCACTCCAGTTGTTAAAAATCTCACTATCGTTGATAAACCGCCGAAATCCCCCATGTTAGATATGTATGTCGTATTTAAAAAACTCAATTTGGATTTAATATAACTGAGCTTAATTTTTAGCTTCCTCAAAGTTGGTAGTAGCCCCAAACCTAGCCCTGAAGAAGCTACCTCCCCCAGTAAACAAGATTCGGGGTCATGGAGGCAAGCCATCTTCAAACGTGTGGTCACACCGAATAAAATCAATAAAGATGAGCGCAAGAGGAGCCGAGAGGAGCTTAGGATGTTGTGGAAGAAATCGATACACCAAGCCGTTCTCCTGATACGCATGGAGAAGGAGAACGCTCGATTAAAAGGTTAGTCGCATTGTATATAGGTATTGTTTCAACATTAATATTGTTATTATAGCCCGACAGGAAGAAACGGCCGTTAAAAGGATAAAATTAGAATACGATGAGATGAAATCTCTAGACGGGGCTGAAATCGAAGTGTGGGAGCTAATAACTAGTCGGGACTTTTCAAAGATTAAATGCGATAATAAAATGTTGCTGCACGCTATTAAACAAGGTTGGTACTCTTAGATTTCTCCTAAATAATCTTTATTTACGTCATTTTAAATTAGGTATTCCCCGAGGTAAACGAGGGGAAGTTTGGCACTTCCTAGCCGAACAATTTTGTGCTAGAATACCACCCGTGGACACAGAACTGTATCCGAACTACAATGTACCATACGAGACCCTTTTAAAACAGCTAACCTCACATCAGCACGCCATTTTAATCGATTTGGGCCGGACGTTCCCGTCCCATTCCTACTATAGCAGTCCTCTCGGACCAGGGCAGCTAGCTCTGTTTAATTTACTCAAAGCATACTCGTTATTAGATCCTAACGTTGGATATTGCCAGGGTTTGAGCTTCGTTGCAGGAGTTTTATTGCTACACGTAAGTTATTTTATTAATCCAATAAAAAGAATTATAGAATATTTCGGTTGTAGATGGAGGAATCGCAAGCCTTTTTCCTGCTGCGGCATCTAATGTTTAGACGTGGATTGAGGAAACAGTACCTTCCGGATATGGTCGGGTTACAAATTAGATTGTACCAGCTTTCGAGGTTACTCCACGACCAACTACCCGAGTTGTACAATCATTTTAATTTCTACGAGGTGGCTCCAACTTTATACGCAGCTCCTTGGCTCCTAACAATTTTTGCATCGCAGTTTCCTTTAGGTTTCGTAACTAGAGTGTTCGGTAAAACTATTTAACGATAAATAAAATTAAATTAATCTAACCCGACCGGTTTCAGATTTGATATTCCTCGAAGGCACCAACGTAGTGTTTCGTGTAGCTCTCGCTCTGTTATCGCAGCACAAAGACCAATTATTAGCATGCGACAGCTTCGAGGAGATTATGAATTATCTGAAGAACACGTTGCCTTCGATTGATCGCAGTTTGCTGGAGAAAATTATGAAACAAGTTTACACAACGGACATATCGAAACAACTCAACGAGTATAAAGTTGAATATCAAGTGTTGCAGGAGGAGATGCAATCTGTGCAGCCGCAAGTCGAGAACGTGCAAAAATTGGAGAATATTAACAAGAATCTGAAGGAGCAGAATAAGAATTTGATGGCGCAACTCGAAGTGGCTCTAAGTAATGTGCAAAGATTAGAAAAGACTAGAGCGGTGCAACAATCTACGATCAATCAGCTAAAAACTCAGAATAGGTGTCTAGATGTCACAATCGGGACTTTAGCCTCGTTTATTAACAATTTAATCGAGGATAAGGTTGATGTCGAGATTCCTGGTGATGTCCGCAGAGTAATATCACAATTAACCTTATCCGAGAGAAGGAAAGAATCTAAAAACAATTTCTTAAATAATATGTTTAAAAAATCAGATAATAACACGATTAGTCCGAATAGGGTTATGGTAAAATCACTGAGTACGGGTAAAATAGGGATACCCAACATAGACGAGAACCAAATCCTGCGAACTAACAGCTTAAACCCTCGAGACGGTGGATTCTTCTCGAAATCCCACAATAATATCTTACATCAACAGAAAATGGGATCGTATCCTACGTTGGAGGTTAAGGTTGAGAATATCGAGGAGGAAGAAGGATTAAAACCACCATCATTGCCTTTGATCGAGAACCTCGCAGGAATTGGTAGTAATAAAGTATCTCCGACGAATTCCGTTGATAGTGGAGTTGGGACACCGCAAAGTCCACCGAAAGATGGGCCTCCTACAGGTAAGGGTGCACATCTTTTAGCGGGTTAATTTTTTTATAATTATTATTTCTATTTAATAGAGCCCCATCCCTTGAGTAATTGTGATGTTACGTTTACTTTCAACGGAACTAGGGAGTTGAAAAAAGTGAGGAATCTGAGGCAGATACAGCGGACTTCCAGTCCTGATTTGTTGAGTAAATGATCTATGTACGTTGATATTATAGTGTTGTATATTCTTAATATTAATTTACGTAGATCATTAATTAATTAAGTTTAAAAACGATGAATGTGATGGTATACCTTATCGATATTAATCGTGTACTTTTTCGTTTCTTTTTTTAAAAAGTATTGTTATTAGACATTTTTAAATATTGTATTATAATTACGTTAATTGTATATTATATTTTTTATATGTTTCTCTCGCCTTTCTTTTTATCCCGATTAAAACAACCTAAAACACGATACAATACATATAGTATATTCTACATCGGTCTCTGTTACTACTACATTATTCCTGCATTTAAAATCTGTACAACATATTAAGTAAATCCTATAATATCACATGTTCGGTTTTGAATCGTTAAACCAGATGAAACTCCACAAATTACTGCAGCGAAGGTGACAAATTCTTCCCCAAAACGTTAGCACTATATCGCAGTTTCTCAACATCAGCAGCGGACTGTAGCGATTCATCGGTAATCAACCTTTCATTCCGAGCTTCTTTAATCGGCTCTAGAAATATAAATACAGTAATTTCCACCTAAATTAAGCTCAAAATTTCACCTCTGTAAGGGGTGTGCTTCTTAGATATAGTACTTTCGATTTTATAACCCAAAAAACCTACAACCGCAGCAAATGGTAGAGTAATATAGGGAGCATAAGTTCTCAGCGCTCGAAAACCGAAACCGAACCACATCTAAAATTTAAAGATTAAATTTAATTAAACGAAAAATTGTGTTTAATTGGAATAATTACCTTGATCTTTACGGAATTTAAATCTAAATTTGTTTTGATTGATAAAGTAAAATAGGTTAGAATGCCTGAAGTTGTCAGAAAATGACAAGATCGGTAAAGCCGGTTGAGAATTTATCAATCTGTCAAATAAATAAAGTTTAATAGTAATGAAGTTGGATAATCAAGATAGGCAACATATCCTGACCAACTTAAAACTCCCTGTTACGAAGTTCAGTCAAAAAATGTTTGCAGAAAATTCAGTTTTTTCTAAATATTTCGGAAACGAAAGGAGCTAGCCTTCTGGGGCTTTTACCAATAGAAGCGCATTGAAAGTACGTAATAGTACGGCAGCTGGCATTCAGAATTAAACATAGCTAATTAACTAAAAACGATGATGTTTCAGTTTTGGATAATAATAACTTCAAACACGCTCTTCCCTGCAGTATAATTAGTTACGGCACGATATATTTTGCCAGTAATTTTCAACCTACGCATTATTACGTCCCAGCATATTGCTGCAAAATTCTAGTAATTACTTCGGTTTTATAACGGTGGATGCAACTGTATAAATAGAAAACGCAAGCAATTTCATCGCTTTACTCAGTAAGTTTGTTACATCCTATCCAATATATTATCAAAAAAAGTAATAATGAGCAAATTCATCGATGTCCAGCAATTATACGAAACCAACAAGGAATTGAATAAAGAAGATGTAACAGCTCTACAAGATTGGGCCGAGAAACAGGCGCATTTACCCAAAATCACCGGTAAATTAAAACCGAATCATAATATTTTTAATCTAATTTAACAAATTCATTCCAGAATTACAACTGATCCTGTTCTTGCACAGCTGCTACTACAGAATCGAACCTACGAAAGCCTGCATAGAAACCTTCTACACGGCCAGAACGCATTGTCCGGAGTTTTTCCAAAATCGCAGCCCTATACTGTACGCCGACGAAATCTTAGGAGTGTTAGTCAGGATTGCAACCTCTAAATAATTAAAACGATTTAAATTAAAATTTTGACAGATTATTATACACCCCTCTGCCGAAACCGACCAAATCCGGCTACCAAATCATGTTGGGGAAACTGATAGATACCAATCCGGATAAGTACGTCCTAGCGCAGCAGATTAAGACCTTCGACATGTCCGCCATGCTCATGTTGCACCAATTCGGCTGCGCACCCGGTCACGTGCTCCTGATCGACATGAAGGGCGTGACGTTCACGCACATGACCAAGATTAACCCGATGCAATTGAAGAAGTTTTTCGTTTATTTGCAGGTACCTCCTCGACGGATTCGTTCTCCTCAACGTCTTCATTTTAATTCTTTTGTTTAGGAAGGTATGCCGATCCGGCTTAAAGCCATGTATTTCATTAATATCCCCAGCTTTATGGATAAACTCCTGGCTCTGATTAAGCCGCTAATGAAGAAGGAATTGCTCGAAACGGTAAAATTTACATGATGTGAATCGGCCTTTTATAAATTTTAGCAGTGTGATTTGTATGTTATCTGTCAAACTCACAGGAAAGAAAATTGCGTTAAACGTCAAAGTGACAGGACAAATTTTTAAGAAATATGCTTGAAACTTAGTTCTTTTATCGTGGTGGGAGCTCGCTTATTCGAATTGAGATCTTAAAGGATGCTTTTAAGGATGTATTACGGAATAATCAAGCTCCATTGTAACCTCCAACAAATTTTTGTTAAACGTCAAAATGACAAGACAAATTTTTTGACAGCTATAATTCTGTTAACATTTTAGATGCAATTATTCACGGACAAGCTAGACGATTTATACAAGATAATTCCGCAAGAATGCTTCCCGGCGGATTACGGGGGCACCGCCGACCCCCTAACCGAATTAATAAGTAAATTTCTATATTTCTTTAATTTCAAAATCATTTTCGTTAATTTTAGGAAGACGCAACGAAAATTTCAAGGTGAACGATAAATTTTTCGTTGACGGGGAGAAGGAGGTGTCGGACGAGACGAAACGTGTGGGGAAACCGAAGGATGCCAGCGCTATTTTCGGGGTCGAGGGTACATTTAAAAAGCTAGATATTGATTAGATTAGTTGTGTAAACAATTTTAAATAAATAAATTGAAATGACACATACATCCGCGAATTTTATTACTAATAAAGTTAAAATAGAATCACGACAAAGCAATTATGCTAACACCTACGACGTGCAACAGAAAAACACTGGCAAGATCATCTTTAGCCGGAGGGGACCTTCGTTCGCCCAGCGAAACATTCAGCCCCCCTTACTCTACTCACGTTTAATATTCACGTCGAATATTCGACGTGAGCTCTTGCATGAGTTTTTGTTAATATACTAGAATGTATTACATCAACTTTCACTCAATTTAAAGTCTGCAAGGTGTAAACAGCGAGACACGAGTTGCATGTGATTGAACTGTGCGCATTTACGAATTAAATTAAATGATGTTTAAGGTAAGATAACCAAAATTGATTAATTAATTAATTCAAATTTATTATTTTTAAAGCTAATCTCAATTCTACCACTCCTAACACTAATCTCCTGCGAACCCCCTTACATAACGCAACCAACAACGGATCCCCCGTCACCCCCCAGGCCCTACGCCTTCGGGTACGCCGCTGGCAGGTATCCAGGTCACATCGACAGGACCCATTCCGAAATTAGCAACGGGGATGTCGTCCAAGGTGAACCCCCTCAAACTTAAAACGTCCATAACTGATTTTAATTCGAACAAACAGGTACTTATTCGTACGTTGATCCGAAGTTCCAAATCCGCACCGTCGATTACGTAGCCGACAAGAACGGGTTCCACCCCGTCTTGAATTTCAGCCCGCCGCCTTTACCGCAGGATTCGGCCGCCGTCGCCGCGGCGAAGCAGAGGCATCTGGCGCAATATCAGGCTATAGCGGACGCTCACCAATCCGGGCAAGTTCTCGTACCGGTTCAGACGCCCGCCTTTCAGAGGATTGCCACGAAACATAACGATTTGTACGAGCAGATTGCGGCTGAACACGCCCGGTTGGCGGCTGAACGCGAGGCCGAGAAATTGGATGGGAATTCTTTGAATGTTATAAATCATTATTAATTTAATTGGAAGGATGTGTCTTATTGTATTTTATTGTAAATAATTTTTTTTATTAGGACGAAAAAATATGTACAAATAAACGGTTTTTAATGAAGCAAAAAAATTATGGTTGGTAACGCTAAACTGTCATTTCCCAATTTCACGTTTGTTACGTCTATGTTTTGCCGAATTGTCAATAGAGGGCGATAAAGTCGGGAAATACCATAAACAGTTAAGAATATTAATTTTATTTAGAAAAATACTTATTTATTTACTTTTATGTGATTGCCGCTACAATTGCCAAAATATACATTGCAAAAAAATCTTTTTTAAGTGTTTACATCTGTGAATGCCGTTTTAGAGCAACTACTTCTGCAGGTGCAACTTTAAAACAGAAAAATTGCTCTTTAACATCTGTCCATATAGGTAAAACTGTCACAATTTGAAGCTGACAGACACTTTTTGACGGTTACGACTTAAATTAGCCACCTTCACAGTGTTACAGCTGTCACATCCATTTTGTTTGACAGCTATAATTCCCGATAATGATCTGTACTTTATGTTAATTAAAACCAAAATATAGCACGAATAGACAAGAAATTACAGAATTTAAATCAGATTTTAGTACAATCGATTTAATAAAATAGGTTAAGATGTTACAAATTGTCAATAAAATGTCATAGTCGGTAAAGAAGTTTGCAAATTTATAGACATAACACTATAAATGTCAAATTATAACCTAAGAATCGATTATTTATTAATTATTACAGGAAAATGGGTGTAATTCCTTAGAAGAAAATAAAATTAAACGGAAATTATGATGCTCTCTCGAAGAGCAAGAAATATCTACCCAATTCTAACCAATTACTACTATACAGTCCACCAAAACATAGATAAAACCCAATATGATCTTGCCAAAAGTTTGTATGCGAAAATTAAAACGACAGGCCCCGTTACAGTTGCGGATTATATGAAGGAAGTATTAACCAACCCTTTAGGAGGGTACTACATGCATAAGGACATGCTGGGTGAAACGGGAGATTTTGTAACATCCCCCGAATTGAGCCAGATCTTCGGTGAAATGATCGCTATATGGTTCCTAAACGAATGGTCTAAAGTAGGGTCACCGAAACCGTTTCAAATCGTCGAATTAGGTCCCGGGAAAGGTAAATTATCCTATTTTAATTTGATCCTCCTAAAATTAATAATTTTTTAACATAGGAAGTTTATGTCAAGACATTTTACGGGTATTCAACCATTTCCAAGCTTTAAAGGAGGCTAGTGTGTGTCTGGTTGAAGTGAGCCCGTTACTGAGCGATATACAAGCTAGAAAACTGTGCGTACAAACTGTTTTATCGAAAAACGAGGACGATCCGGTTTATCGAGAAGGAGCGAGTGTAGCGCATAAGATCCCGATAAAATGGTACAGGAATTTAAAGGATGTTCCGAATATATTTACGTTGCTGGTAGCGCATGAATTTTTCGATGCGTTACCGATACATAAATTTAGAAAAACTGCGTTGGGGTACCGCGAAGTATTAGTGGATATCGATCAGGGGAAGGACATGTGTTTCCGTTACGTTTTAGCTAATAACGAAACACCTGCGTTAAAATTGTTTTTAAAACAGGAGGAGAGGCGCGAAGAATTTGAGGTATCCCCTGAAAGTTTGGTTGTAATTAAGGAGATCGCAGCGAGATTGGAGCAGGACGGCGGGTTAGCTTTAATAGGAGATTACGGACATGCGGGGGAGGGTACGGATACTTTTCGTGCGTTTAAGAAGCATAAACAGCAAGATCCGCTAGTGGAGCCCGGCACGGCGGATTTGACCGCGGATGTTGATTTCCAGCTGCTGAAAAATGTGTGTATACAATCCAATTTAATTGGAGTTAATTTAATTCCGTTTAATGAAACAGGCTGCGGTTGAGGATGGGAAGGTTCTAGCGTTCGGTCCGGTCACCCAGAGGGATTTCCTGTTGAAGATGGGTATCGAGCATCGGATGAAGAATTTGGAGGAGGTTGCCGACGAGGAACAGATGAAGAGTATCAAGTTTGGGTTCGATATGATGACGGATTCGAGTAAAATGGGGAATAGATTTAAATTTTTGTCTCTTCTGCCTAGTGTGTTAGAGAAATTGTTGTTGAAGGTGCCCGTCGTTGGGTTCCATTGATGTTTTGTTTAGAGTAATAAATAAAAAAAAGTTTTTTTAGTACAACTTTTTTTTGGTTGAAGCAAATAGGATTGCGTTTCTTTGGTATAAAAAGTTTTTTTCGTTTAAATAGAAGAAATCGCGTAAAAAAGGTTGGACTGCGTTTATTCAGGATAAAATTTAGTTTGTGTTTGTGATTTAAGATGATAAATTGTGTGAACGGTTCCTCCAGCGGTGAAAAAGAGCATCTCCTAGGTGTTAATAATGCTAAAAAATACGGGTTGGTATTTCTCCTTAATTTATTTACTTAATAAGTCGATTACTCAATTCTTTTCTACGTTCGATAGTGAAAACAGAGAAACACAAACTAGCCCATCGCAGTGCCACGAAACCCTAGTCAGGCTATCGATACTACCCCCATCGACTGAGAAGAGTTCCCCGTTAGACGATGACGTCTTCAGCAGTAGCAGGATCCAATTGTGAGTCCCCAATTTCTCCAATCGATTTAATAAAATTTAAATCAATTCTAGATCAACCTCCAGTGACCTGAAGAAACTCCTCAATCTAAAAGACTACTTCCTCTACTTAAAAATAACAATTCTAGTGGGCATTTGGGTGGCCTGCTGCTTCGTTATGATGACGAAAAGTGTTAAAATACAAGACGTCCATCAATTGAGCGTAACGCCGCGTACGACTAAAGGGTATCTCATCCCGAGTACGTTCGAGGAGAAAACGATTTCGGTCACGTTAGAGGGGGCCCTCTTGCCCGAATATTACGCTAATTTGTCCGATAAATGGATGTCGGTTTGGATACAGATGATTATCGCGAAAGAACGGGCTGGGAATCTAACTACGTTGAATCCGAAAAGTGTTTTAGCCTCCAAAGTAAATATTTACTGCAATTTTACTTGAAAATTTAATTAATTAATTTTTTTGTGCAGAATATTACAGAAACTCGCAGAATTCCTTTAGTGTCCGAGAAATTAATCGGAGTAGTGCCAGAGATCTCTGTACAGGAATATTTCGACATCAAATCCACTAAATGCGACTACCCCAAGCACTGCTACCTCAGGATAAATCTAGAAACGAACTTGGAGACGAATTTCCCGATTAGCCTAATCTACGATGTCCAGCCGATAAATACTGATACGGCCGTGATATACGCGGCCACCATTTTAGTTTTTCTGTACATTTTAATTATATTCGAGCTTGTGCATAAAACTCTAGCCGCCATAATCGCCAGCACGATGTCCCTAGCCGTCCTGGCAGCTCTGAACGCCCGACCCACAATCGGGGAAATTATCTCCTGGATAGATATCGAAACTTTATTGTTGTTATTTTCTATGATGACGTTGGTGGCCATTTTCGGGGAAACTGGGATTTTTGATTACTTAGCTGTGGTAGCGTATAAGGTATTTTATTGCATTTTTTTTAAATTTAAATTGGGAGAAAATGACTATTTTCTCTTGAGGAAAAAATTATAAAAATCGGTGCCCCACGTCTTTACGCTCACATGATTTTTTAAATTTTTTTTGTTATAAAAATTTGCAAATTATTCAATTTTTATAATACAAATTTTGTAAATTTAGCTGTTTTACGGCGAGGAAAAATTGGAAAAATTGGGGCCCCACTTCTCTAACCTTCTGTGATTATTTAAAAATTTTCTATTATAAAAAATTACATATTTGTCGATTTTTTTATTTAAAAAAATTAAAAAAATATCAAAATTTTAATTTTCTGTGGTAGCGTATAAGGTATTTTATTATTTTTTTATTATTGCATTTTTTTAATTTAAATTGGGAGAAAATGACTATTTTCTCTTGAAGAAAAAAATT